>BRDA01037584.1:0-12815 GCA_036984385.1 Crenuchus spilurus | reverse complement strand
GGCAAGACTTTGTTGTACACACACACACACACACACACATACCTACACACACACACACACACACACACACACACACACACACACACACACACACAGTGCTGTTGGTAAAGAGGTTGAGTGTATTTGTGTGTGTTGGAGGGGAACAAGTATGTGTGTGGCTGAGATTCGGGTGCTTGAGCTCAGAGATTTGTGGCTCTGCTCGACTGAACACTCTGACTCCACAAACACCTCAACACCTGTCCCAGTATGCATTGCAACACTGTCTGTCAGAAAAAGCCCTGACTTCCCTCTCTCTCTCTCTGTCTCTCTCTCTGTCTCTCTCTCTGTCTCTGTCTCTCTGTCTCTCTCTCTCTCTCTCTCTCTCTCTCTCTCTCTCTCTCTCACACACACACACAAACACCATCCACGCAGCACCTCTGGCCACAGTGTAACCAAATATAATTTATCAACTCACAATGTTCACCCAGACCATCTCTATGGAAACAAATCTCTCTCTCTCTCTCTCTCTCTCTCTCTCTCTCTCTCTCCTGTGCATGGGTAATCAACTGCGGTGAAGACTTCGCTTAGGAGCAGAAGAAAAAAAAAAACAATCAGCTCAGATCTCTGTGGTGAGCGGGACACTGAAGGTTCTCATCGGTGAAAATCGATGATACGTTTCCGCTCCAAATCTGCCCAGTTCTCTCAGACCGCAGTTTTAATCACAACTCTGCTACACTCCCACTGCACTTGCCTACTTTCTGACTTTCACTTCTTTTTCTCTAGAAACATCCACAGTATGCAAAGGGCAGCTGCTGTTTTCAAAGAGTATTACAGAAAGAAAACAAAAGATACATGTAAGAATGAGACAAGATAGTGATTTGTCAGTGAAAGGAAGGAAACTGGAACTAACACAAACCAGCAGGATCTCATGAGTCTATGTTTGCAGCTTGAAAACTGTGCATGTATGAAGTGAATGGCCTGAAACACCTGGTAGATTAGAGCCTACCTAATAACCTAAACAGTCAATGTTACTTTTACACTTACAGCATTTGGCAGACGCTCTTATCCAGAGTGGCGTACAACAGTTTTGTTTCCATTAAGAGAATGATCTCAGCTAGTACAGACAGGTTAGAGTCCACTGTTAGAACTAAACCATCACTAATACCCAGGGGTGGATTTAACCAACACGCAAACCACACAATTTCTTGGGACCCCGGAGATCAGGGGGCCCAAAAGAGGTTGGCAAAAAAAGACTGTTTTGGTTCTCTGTTACGCTATATTATATTATATACTATATACTATATTATATATACTATATTATTATATATAATATACTATATTAAATAGAGACAGGTTGAGCACTAGGACCCAGCAAAAACAGCCACTCAGTCGGAAGCCTGTTTCTCTTTAGACCGCTCACAAGCTCGTCAGCTCTGTTCTTGCTTACGTGTGATTGGTGGTCACTCCGTCAGCGTCTGAACTTTCAAACCATCCATCCATCCATCATCACACCTGCTTAATGCTTATCAGGGTCGCGGTTTAGATTTGGCCTGGAGTCCGTGTTCACCTGCTTCTCTCTCTCTCTCTCTCTCTCTCTCTCTCTGTCCGTGCGTGTGTGTGTGCACGCATCTACCAGTCTGTGATAAGCCGTCCATTTACATGCCTCTACCTTTAACTATTATCAAAATAATTAAGAATTTCTGCTTATTTGTACTCAAAAATGAGGTATAATTATGTGTAAATGAGGTCTATTGACCATACTGTCCAAACATAAGTGTAACATTGGTGCTACTGAATTGGAGTGAAGTTGATTATCAATAAGTTGAATAGTAGCTATTGAAACACAGAATTGGGTGATCATTTTATATTACATGATTTTAACAGTTTATTAATATTTAATAATTAATATTTAATTAATGATAAATATTATTTTATTTTAATAATAATAATAATAATAATTTTTTAATAGTTATTATTAGTATATTATTAATAGTAACTAGTAATTGCTAATAAAATATTATGAATAATAATGTTTAATTAATGTTTAAAATGTATGTATAATAATTAAGATTTATTAATAATCAATAATAATAATTTAATTTATGTTTAAGTCTATACCCCACCATAACCATAAAAAATTATCTGTTTGATAAAGGCCCCAAGACAAGACATTGCTTGGGGCTCCAGAACTTTTAAATCCGCCCCTGCTAATACGTAGAAAGAAGGAAAGAGACAAAATTATACACAATATAAGAGCTTTACAGCATTACAATAAGTGTTTAAACTAGTGCTGCTTAAGTGCTCCACAAAGAGATGCTCTTCAGTCTGTGTGTGAAGACTGTGAGGGACTCTGTTTGAACAGTCAGTGGGAGTTTGTTCCACCACCTGTATGCTAAAACAGAGAAGAGTCTTGATGCCAGTCTTCCACGTGTCTTGAAGGATGGTTGGTAAAGCCGATCCATACTAGGAGCACGAAGGGTTCGAGGTGCGGTTCAAGACTTCCCCATTACTACTAGGTATGGAGGAGCTGGTCCATTTTTTGCTTTGTAGGTGAGCATCATGGTTTTGAATCTAATGCTAGCAGCTACAGGAAGCCAGTGAAGTGAATGCTGCAGTGGAGTGATGTGACAGAACTTGAGCTGATTGAAGACCAGCTGAGCAGTGTAATATATGGTCCAAGACAGACTGGCAGACACACGCGGATAAAGGAATAAAGTTTTACTGGAGAGTACGTACAGACACAAACAATGGAAGTAACTGAGAAATCACTTCTAAGAACAAGATACTAAGGGCTCAGACAAAACAGGAGTTAAGGCAGAAATAGGTCAAAACCGTCAGGCATACGAACAATCCAAAAGGGCTAGGAAAAACGTAGTCTAAGGGAGGCTAAGGTCTAAGGAATCTAAGGTTCAATCGAAGGAAAAATAAACGTTCGGTAAGGCACGGCTAGGCAGTGGCAATACTTTGCGTTAGGCTCAGGGAAGTTCTGACATTATAAAGAGTCTAAGAATTAGATTCAGCTGCGGCTGATTAGTATTCCGGGGAGAGTGATCTTCGGACCCGTCTCTGATTGGTTGAAGCGGAGCGCTCGTTACGAAGTGCTTGCTGGGATCTGGAGTTTCTAGAGCGGGCATTTCGTGGTCTCCTTGTGACAAGCAGCTGTATTCTGGATCAGCTGCAGTGGCCTGATGGCTCACATAGGAAGACCAGCCAAGAGCAAGTTGCAGCAGCCAATTCTTGAGTTACACCGGGAGTAATTTGAGTTATAAGCACTACTTCAACTAACCATTATTTCTTCAAAATTTGCAAACTATGTAATTCCTTCTTAGTTTGATGCTCCTATTATTCAAAAACACACTTCAAAGCACTCTTGTATTGTCAGAATGACGGTGAAAATTACATTGTGCTACACATAACCTTTGTGAATAAAAATGTAGGTTCTTAAATGGCCTGACAAGAACATTTCAAGCATTGTCATATTCACAAAAACATTTCTTTAAAGAATTCTCAACTGAAATAAAGACCTATAAAAACTGGTTCTCCTATGGCATTGGCACAACAGTGTAGTAAAAATAAATCACTACTAAAGACAATGTACAGACATTACATGAAGCCATTTTGAATGCAGCATCCGTCCCTTCATGTGAATTCATTGGATCATCAAAGCCAACATCAGAATAGGCCAAAGCATAGCTGTTGAGTCTGAGCATGCTCAGTGCCTCATTCTTCACGGTGCCCCACTGTGAGACAAAGTCTGTCTCTGCTTAGTAATGATGCCTCTTCTGCTCATTTTCTCCCTCTGAAATCCATATTCCATAGTCTGGAATGCGTGTGGGAATCGGAGAGGTCCAGGAGGAATAGTGAAGAGTGAAGTTTTAACGAGGGGGACCAAGGCCAGGCCGTTATAGAGATTCCCCCACTACACCCCACACCACATCATATTAACTAGTGCCACTCCTAATACAGCTAAATAACCTCCACTGAGACTATCTTTCAGGAGCAGAGTCTGCTAGGACAACCTTTAAAAGGCCAAACTTTAAAAGGTGTCACATCTACAGTTCTTGTTGTTTTGCTAGGTTGTTTAAAGGGTTTCCCAGGTTTCAAAAAATCTTAAATCAATGATTAACTTCATTAAAAGTGCTTTAAACTAAAACAGTGCATTGTGAAGAACCTTGGCAACTCAATACATTTAAGACCAAAATCTCAACATATTGGTAAAATAATGTCTATATAACCATTTTGTGTAATAACTGTCTACCTTGGACTTTTTCAGACGTCTGGTTCCTATCACCACTACTGTGAACAATTCTGACTTATCTCACATCACTGTGAATCATATCTTAATCGTTTAAACAGACAAACTTAAATTGGTATAAATGTAATTACAGAGTTAATAACACACAGGTTTCATGATTTACATTTTAAACCTAAGTGTAATTTTAACACTTACATTTTATAATTACATTCTAAAATGACAGCTTTGAGGCTGCAGTTTTTTTTTTTCTGTTTCAGTGCAAATAAATGGCAAAAGTAAAAGAATCAGAATATCTTCTCTTCTATTCATACAAACACATGTATTGTAGAATGTATAGAATGTAAACTCTGCATTAATATTACTCATATAAAATTGTGACATTTTAATTGTCATGTAATGTCTTATTACAGACAGAGTGGCAGTGTGTAACACCTTAATAGTCCACTGTATTCACGGTATCTCCACAAAATACATGAAAAATCATGATAATTTTTTTCTCATTCATTTTTTAACATTTATTTACAATGCAAGTTAATACTGAAGTCATTCAGACTCTGAGTGAACACATAAGGAATCATGTAGTAAACTTAAAAGTGTTAAAACAAACCAAAACATGTTTTAGATTTTACTTCAAAGTAGACACACAACTGATGTCTCAAACACATTAAGAGGCAAGAAATGCAAGTCATGAACTCTTGACAAGACACAGCTGTTAACTGAAAGCTATTCCAGGTGACTACCTCATAAAGCTGACTGAGAAAATGCCAAGAAAGCTGCATCTAAGCAAGAGGTGCCTACTGTGAAGAATGTCCAATATAATCATATTCTGCTTTGTTGACTTGTTTCATTCATTATCACACCTGCTTAATCCTTATTAGGGTCACGGTTAGTCAACTACCCCCTCACTGGGCGCAGGGCAGGGCATTACACTATTCAACTAAGCCCAGGACAGGGCGCCAGTCCATCGCTGGGTGACACACACACACGGACAATTTTTTTTAGAGTACCCAATTCACCTGACCTCCATGTTTTTGGACTGTGGGAGGAAACCGGAGACCCCGGAGGACACGGGAAGAACATGGAAACTCCGTTCAGATGGGGAATCGAACCCAAGACCCCAGCTCTGAGAGGCAAACGTGCTAACCACTAAGCCACCGTGCCGCCCTGTTTACTTGTTTGTTTACTAAATCATGTATTTCTTCATTTTGACTGGTACTGTAGATTTTTCCTCTTCCCCTGCCCTCTCTTGTGGGTGTGTGATGGAATATGTCACTGTCAAAACAAATATGTGTATGTCTAAAATCTTAACTTCTCAGGTGAAGGGAAAAATGGAAATGGAAATGGAAATGACTGTAATTCAATTGTATTCAGACGTGTCAGTTGTGCTAACACAGGTCACATTTCTGGAAACTGGAAGCTCTGTTCTATTTATTTGGGATTTCAAATGTTAGTAATGGAATGCCACCAATACATCCTTCAGACTGCAACAAACATCCACCAATAATGTCCTTCAGTGGTAGTTCTGTTGGGCAGGTTCTGTGCATATGGCTCTTTCTCACATCTCAGAAAATTTGAATTTGAGAATCTGTTGGCAGGTCAAGGCTATTTAAGAGTTTTAATGGCTGTCTGTCTGGCATAAAAGGAAAAATCTGGGGTCATCTAAAGTGTCAGCTGGGTGGATGGGCTTTTCAGAACGGACACCTGCACACTTCGCTTAAGGCTATGGAAGCTATCTCTGGCAGTTAAATGAAAGTAGTGTAATTGCTAAGCAGACGGAATTGAGGATTCAAAAGAGAAAAAAGCTTTTCTTCTTTTTTGGTTTCATCTGTGTCATTAGTGTATAATGAGAATTATGTTTCTGATAATTGTAGTAATAAAAGCAGAGACGTGTTTGCATGAGAAGAATTAATTAAGCTACAGTCTGGGAGAGAAAAACCTGAGACATTCAGAAGCAGAAGAGTCAACGTTCTGACCCAGGAGAACACAGACGTGTAAGAAGAATGCAAGATAACATTCTGTGTGTATTCATTTGCAAAATGAAGATAAAGTCATGATAGCTAAATTCTAATTGCTTTGGTAAATGACGTTTACAAAAATAGCTCCAAAGAATGGTTTAATCCCGACGAGGAGTTTCTTAATGAACAAAACCAAATACAGTGTAAGTTCTGCACATAATCAGGTCTGAAATCCCTCTCCAAATAAATTTCCCTCCAACCAAAAACAGCCGAAGTGCCGGCGGTGAACAGCGTTATCTTTTGTCTCTGTGAACTGTGAGCACTGCAAAGCTTTGAAGCTGTTTTATATTGGATAGTGCTCCTGTAAGCATTCACCACATTTCAATATCAAAGGACACCTGGCTGACTGCTGAATCCAGAAAAACATACACACACACTCTCTCTCAGGCCACAGGCTGATAGTTCTGTCAAAGAATTTCATTCTCAAACAACAGGCCAAAGCAGGTTTGAACCATGAACAATACTCTTTAAGGCTGGAAATGGAAAGAAAACGCAGTACTGTATTCTTTAGCCTCGTACCAGGCAAAAAGCCAACTGTTTTATAGTTTTAATGTTTAAAATGATCATTAGGAAGATGAATATGAGTAATACTTCACACTTCTCAGCTCTTTTATGGTTACTCTGATGAAACAAGTCAATAATAAGCATTTTCATAGCCATGTGAATTGTGTTCTGAATGTGTGCGCACAATGAATACAACAATAAGGGCAGCATGGAGCGGAATTAATGATATTCTCCCGTCTCTTCTAATAATTACTGTCTTTGTGGCTGGCTATAATTAGAGCTGGGTAATCCAGGTCCAGAAAGTAAAAATCCACCCCAGGATTTTGATTTAGATAGATAGATAGATAAGATAGATATATACTCTATTAATCCCTTGCGGGAAATTCAGGAACTGAATTTAACTGCCTTTTTGGTTCTGCTGCAGATATACTGCACCTCTAGCTATAATCAACACCAGGGTTACATTCAGCCTAGAGTTGATTCACCAAGAATTGAAAGTATCAAAACACTTTATAACTTGAATTTGGCAACTAATTCTATAACCTAAGGTTCAATACTTTCTACTACAGGTACCCTGAACAAATATTGAGTATTGTGATAATATACTTGGCATCAGTATCAAATTCATAATTCTGCTATTGTGACAATTCTAGTCTAGCTCTGACAAAACTTAGCAAACTATATTTAATGAAAACTGCGGCTCATTAATATTCCACTGTGTTATGCAAGCACTGCAGCCAAGGCAACTGAGAAGACCATTCTTGGCAATGTTTTCAAAGAATTTTCAGAGTCTGATAAAATGGGTTTAATACGTGTTTAACACTTCAAAATATGCTCAATGTTACAGCTGTTGTCTTTGACGTCTGGAATGGCAAAGCCTGATTTGTAGAGGACTACAAACTGTGTGCACTCCCATATTAATGTGGGACAGTTTATATACAGGCTGTTGTTGACTGGTGATCTCTGACACCCATCAAACCACTGAGATCATCAATGAAACTTGCTGATCAACACAGAAACTGCAGCAATAGTTCATCCTTTTATCATCCTATATAAGATTACACACCCATACTCAAATGCCCGTTTTTCTTGACATCACCTCCAAATGCTAAGGTTTTAGTTTGAAAACAAACATTTTTAACTCAAATTTAATCCCAAAATCCAAAATTGCATCAAACCAGGACATCTGAGTGTTGATTCAAACTGAATCCAAACACTTCTGAATGAAAGGCATGCTAGGTAACATTAAACCTACACACTTATTTAGGTAAGAAAAAACCTATAACTGTGATGTCACCATCTGCTGGTGACAGTGAAGTACAGCCTAGACTACTACAGCCTACAGACTAGAGAGAGAGAGTGAGAGAGAGAGAGTGTGAGAGAGAGAGAGAGAGAGAGAGAGAGAGAGAGAGAGAGAGAGAGAGAGAGAGAGAGAGAGAGCGAGAGAGAGAGAGTGAGAGAGAGAGAGAGAGAGAGAGAGAGAGAGAGAGAGAGAGAGAGGGAGAGAGAGAGAGTGAGAGAGAGAGAGAGAGAGAGAGAGAGAGAGAGAGAGAGAGAGAGAGAGAGAGAGAGAGAGAGTGGGAGAGAGATAGATACAGGAACAGAGTGCAGACACTTTCCCAGAGGCACAGATTTCTTCACTTGGCAGCTTCAAAGAAAAATGAATTATTGAAATCATCAAGTCACTTTTAACCTGAGTCCAGAATTAAGAGGTGTTGGCGTGGATGTGGTTTGGACACAAACTCTTAAGGAAATTGCACAACAGGGAAATCACTCAGTAAATAAATTAGGGGAAATGCAAATGAAAATAAACTCAGAAAACTACTGCAGGGCTACTGTGAAAGATAAATGTTTTGTAGAGTTGAGTTCCGCTGAACTACACCTGTACTTCCCATTTTTACCTGCAGCTTTCTCTGTTCAAACATACCTCCTTAAACTTCTACAAGTCACAGTTACAGAGAAATTCTGGTGGATGTACAGAAGACACACTTTCACAACATACTGTATACATTAGGCTGTGTTCACATTACCAGGCTGAAGTGACTCAGATCTGATGTTTAGTCTTAATGTGGCTCAGATCTGATGTTTAGTCTTAATGTGACTCAGATCTGATGTTTAGTCTTAATGTGGCTCAGATCTGATGTTTAGTCTTAATGTGACTCAGATCTGATATTTAGTCTTAATGTGAGTCAGATCTGATGTTTAGTCTTAATGTGGCTCAGATCTGATGTTTAGTCTTAATGTGGCTCAGATCTGATGTTTAGTCTTAATGTGGCTCAGATGTGATGTTTAGTCTTAATGTGACTCAGATCTGATGTTTAGTCTTAATGTGGCTCAGATCTGATGTTTAGTCTTAATGTGGCTCAGATCTGATGTTTAGTCTTAATGTGGCTCAGATCTGATCTTTAGTCTTAATGTGGCTCAGATCTGATCTTTAGTCTTAATGTGGCTCAGATCTGATGTTTAGTCTTAATATGGCTCAGATCTGATCTTTAGTCTTAATGTGGCTCAGATCTGATGTTTAGTCTTAATGTGACTCAGATCTAATGTTTAGTCTTAATGTGGCTCAGATCTGATGTTTAGTCTTAATGTGGCTCAGATCTGATCTTTAGTGTGGACGTGTCGCATCTTTTCACATCAGATAAGTAACTTTCATATGAGGTTCTAGATCAGATACATATCAGATCTGTGGACATGTGACTTGAATGTGACGGTCAGATCAGATTTCATGTCTTTGTGCTTGTACACATGTGTGTAGTGCGTGAGGCAGCGTTGGCTCTGCTTTTACTCACGTAGCTGTAAAAACAGTAAAAGCAGCCAGCTGGCATTTATTCACCTTCTTCACCTGATCATGTACAGTCCAGCACCTGTTTACTGTCCTCCTGAGCTAAACACCATCACACATCAGCTACTAACACCTCTGTTTTACTAACATCAGTCTCACTAATACAGGGTTGCCAGATCCCCCAAATCCCCTACTGATTTTATAACAGAAAGTCACACAAACAAAAACTATCCCAAAAACTAAAGTGCACCAATGAATCTTACTTTTTCATTACATTTCTTCTTTTATTTAGTGCAAAAACCTGCAACTCTGAAGATTTACCAGCGACTGTAAATATATACAGTATATAAGCATACTAAGCATATTTGCATATAGGTCATAATGTTTTGGCTAACTGGCATATATATTTCTAAAAGAGATAATATTGTGAAAAAGTGCATTGCTGTTCTCTCTCTCTCTCTCTCTCTCTCTCTCTCTCTCTCTCTCTCTCTCTCTCTCACACACACACACACACACACACACACACACAGTATAAATATACACAGTATATATACACATTCCATTGTATTATGCTTTTCCAAAATATCCAAGAATAATAAGCAGTGAGGAAATGTAACCCAGGCCGTCCACCTTAATTTAGCTCCAGTAACAGAATCTCATTGTGCTTTAGCCGCTATATACACATTTACTATAATAAAAAAGCACCAAAACCAGAGAAAAACAGAGGCTTCATTTATTGAGCAATAACACTGTGAGTGTTGAGGTGAGGGAAATGCACAAAGCGAGGGATTTTTATGGAGCAGCAGTGACCACAGCAAGACGCTGTGGGTGTGGGGATATTCTGGGCGATGGACTCTCACTGGACAGGGTGTGTATGTGTGTGTGAGTGGTTGGAGGTTTTAGGGGCAGACAGTAGTGTAATATAGAAGCCGGGCAGTGTACAGTCAAACTTTGGGCTCCACCCTGGCTGGGGTCGCTCGTTTTGTGTGAGTGCAGTGAATGACTGTGGGAAAAGGCTGCTGCTGTTGTCCTCAGTGTGAGATGAAGGTGATAGTGACCCATTATCAGGCTAAATGCTTCCTCTGAGGAGCTTCAGGAGACACAGGCTGAATATAAACAGAGCTGCGTGACTATAACAGAGTCATTAGCAAAGAAACTTTGTGCTTAAATCCAGAATTAGATCATGGACGTAATTTGAGGGGGGGACAAGATGTCCCCTGCACTTTTTGAAAAGGCAAATTTGGTCACCTGCGGTTTTTAATAAACAAGATGGGTTGAGCACTAGGACCAAGCGGAAAACAGGTCGCTCAATCTGAAGCCTGTTTCCTTTTTGAGCATCAAGAAGCTCATTGATTGGCTCTGCCGTTTGTTGTTAACATGTGATTGGCCGTCCCTGCTGTCACTCCATCTGGTTTACTGCCAAAAAGTCAAGAGCACACTTTTTAAATGCGAGAGCACGATTCACGCAGCACTCACTGATTTTCTTTCTTCCGTTTAGTGGAGTGTATGTGTTAACTCAAATGCTTTCCACATGCTCGCGAATCTTTTTTTGCTCTTGTGCTCAGAATTCACTGCAAACAGCCAATCAGAAAGCAGTAACGGATCTTATGTATATAATATGAATATATAATTCTAGGTATAATTCTATTGACTATACATTCCAAAAATAAGTGTGAAATCGCTGGCAATGAGTTGGCAAACAAGGGGAAACACAGATTTGGGTGATAATTTTATGCTACTGATGAACAGTTTAGTAATATGTAATAATGTATTCATATTTTATTATTGATTAATATTAATATCAATGTTGTTATTTTATTATTACTAATAACAATTAAGTTATTATTCATATTATTAATAGTAACTAGTAATTTATTATTATTATAAATAATTATTTTTAAGAGGTTAATATTTACTAATAATTAAA
This sequence comes from Crenuchus spilurus, assembly GCA_036984385.1. Classification (NCBI taxonomy): domain Eukaryota; kingdom Metazoa; phylum Chordata; class Actinopteri; order Characiformes; family Crenuchidae; genus Crenuchus; species Crenuchus spilurus. The sequence continues at coordinate 1,350 of BRDA01037584.1, read as the reverse complement.
AAAAAAAAAAAAAAAAAAAAAAAAAAAAAAAAAATATATATATATATATATATATATATATATATATATATATATATATATATATATATATATATGTTCAAGACCGCAATGCTTTAGCCCTCCCAAATCAACCCTGGTGTAAACTTTTAAGAGAAACATGAAAGGAGGACACAGTGTCCCATCAGGGATGTGATTTATCATTTGTTAATATTACTGCAATACTGATATCACAGACGACAGCATCAAAATCGTACTGACTTATAAACAATTCTGGTATAAATAAATGAGATGGAAACACAATCATTCGTAGCGGTTTGATGGGCAATGCTGCACACTAGTAAAACTGATCAAGTTAGTATTGTTTACACTGATGGTTATAGGAACCAGTCTGAACCAGAAGTCTGAAACATTGTAATGCCTGCCGCACAGAAGGCAAATATGACGTCTGATGTTGAGATGTTGTAGAAATAGTCTGAGAGAACATTTTGTCCTTTAAAATCCACTCATGATGAAGATGTGTGAGAAATGTAAGACAAAGGATATAAACATTTTAATGTCTATATCTGCATAACAGAGACCAGGTTTCTATCAGTACTACAGTGACTCTCTCTGCAATACAACATTTCACATCAATCTGCTCTGACTGACTCTGAATTAACTTGGTTTAATTTCCTTTATGACTAAAGTACAATAATGTAACTGATAACACAAGAAGTGCAAGAGCAGTATGATCACAATATTCTACTGTTCATACTGTTCACTAACATCCTTTAGCAAGTAAGATGGGATGTTCAATGGATGGGACCAGTGTGTGAGTTTGTGTGTGTGTGTGTGTGTGTGTGTGTGTAGCAGCTAATCTACTAAAAGTAGCAATGCCAGGCTTCTGTCTGCCACACACACACACACACACACACACACACACACACACACACACACACACACACACACACACACACACACACACAAACAGGCCCTAGGCTTTATTACTGCAGGCAAGATTTATTCACAAGCTTTTTTTCTTTTTGATTAAAAATGTCTCCTTCACGTGTTGATTTATAGTAGAGCAGAAAGAGAGAAAGACAGAGAGAGAGAGAGAAAGCTGGGGGGGGGGATTGAGATATTGAGAGGGAGGGATGGTGACATCATGCTTTTGGAGGCAAAGAAGTGACATCTTACCAGTTTGCGTCTAAATAAAACACATGCAGAGTGAGACAGACAGAGAGAGAGAGAGAGAGAGAGAGAGAGAGACAGAGAGAGAGAGAGACAGAGAGAGAGAGAGAGAGACAGAGAGAGACAGAGAGAGCGAGAGAGAGAGAGAGACAGAGAGACAAAGACAGAGAGAGAGACAGA
>BRDA01037580.1:0-13805 GCA_036984385.1 Crenuchus spilurus | reverse complement strand
TTTTTTTTCACTGTCTCTGTGAGTGTGCATTCAAAGAGCTGAACCCTGGCATTAGAGAAATAGGTCAACCATTTTGCCCTGGGGATACCTGCACAGTTAGCATTTTAATAGCTGATACATGCTCTCTCTCTCTCTCTCTTTCACCTCCTCCACTCAACACCATTTTTCTCATCAGCCACAGTCTCTTTCATTGCTCTTTCCTTTTGTATTCCTTTCTGCATGCTATATCAGACATATCTTAATAACCATAATAATAAGATGTGGGCTTATTTAAAAATGAATGTCATGCCTGAATCTCTTCGTTTGCCGTGTTAGTTTGAGAGGAAAGTGCAGGTTATGGAAAATTCCAGCGGAGAGTCCTTTAATTGGCCTGAGGTCTTTCCTGCAGTCGTGTGTTATCTGAATAATGCATGGCCTTTCTTAATGAAGCGTAGTCCTGTTGTTTCACTTCTGTAGGATATAGGGTAAAATTAGCATAGTCCTGTGTCTGCATCTTAATAGAGCTTGATCATTGCTTAGTTTTGTTTACTGCTTCCCTCTGGTCCATTCCTTTGGAACAGCTCACTGTGGACGTCATGCCAACATACGCTTAAGTATCCTGAAAAGTGATGACATCTTAGAATAGTTGAGCTCAGCAAAATGCTCCTGGTAGAAGATTTAAGTTTTACTCATCAAGTCTTGATCTTCAGATTTGTGTGAGAGAGAGTCAAGGAGTGAAAACTGATATAATACTATTATTATTAGGGATACACATAAGTGGTGCACAGGTGCGCATACGCGGGCAAATGTGTACAAAGTCGACACTAAGGAAGTTTGAATACAACAATAACAACAAAGAGAACATAATATAAGGAAAGATAGCCTGACAAGAAGAGAGAGAGAGAAATAGAGAGAGAGAGAGAGAGAGAGGAGGTGAAGAGAAAGTCACTAGCTAATATGGTAAATGGAGGAAATACGGGAGGCGGTATTGCAAGGACTGGGATAAAGAAAAAGGTTTGATGGACTGATAAATCCCTTATAAACAAATACTAAGTCTAACACTCTTAGTTGTTTTACCATTTGCTTCAAACGTGTGACAGACATATATTTTGGGCTAGTTTAAGCTTCTGAAGGGTGGGTTTTAAACTGACTTTTGGCTGAATAATTTTGATGGATCTGGAAACCCTAATGGTAACATAGGCAGGCTCAAGAGAGTAGTTAATTGATAACTAGCACTAGCTTATTTTTTCACTGGTTTTAAGATTTCCACCGATTCACCAGCATGTCCAAGAAACAAGCTACATTAAGTAATTACTTTGGTATTCCACCACCTCCAAAGAAACGCCAGACTGAGACTGAAGGTTAAAAAAAGAGTATTCACTTAAAAATGGCTGCAGGAGATAGCATGGCTCCAAACAGTGGATGTCAGGAGGGTCAGGAGGCAGTGATGATCAATGCTTGTAGTATTTTTGAGCATTGTAAAAGGTGAACACCAAGCAACATCTGTAGGTGCTCCTTTGAGAACTAGACCAAAAAAATTATGTGCACCCCTGATTATTATTATGCACTGGTAGGTAAAAGTGTGGGGACCTCTTGCTTTCTTCTGAACACCTGCAAATATGTTGTTTAAATGGGATCTTTAAACTCCCAACTGATTTGCATGTGAACTCATTCAACAACTTCTTGAGAAGTTCCCAACATTCTGACATTCACCTGTTTTCTTATTTGGCATGTATATTTGAATCTACACATACTCAAGATAATAAAATAATTGGTTAAAGGCAGTTGAATAATATAGATAGGAAGATAGTTGGTGAATCAGGCCAGTGTGGTTTGACATGAATGACATCATTTAAGAGAACCTTACCAACTCATTGTTCATAACGTTAGTGATAAGAACCAGACATCTGAAGAACTGAATCTCTAAAAAATATTAAAGTGAACAGTTTTGAGAAGGTTACATCCTAAAACATATCATTACTGTCCTAAATAAATAAATAAATAAATAAATATTAAATTCTCCAAATTGGAGGACCTTTACTTTCAGAGTAAAAAAAAATATTCAAAGCATTTTTGGAGCAATTCTATTGGTCCAATCATCACAAAACTTTCACACAATGTAAAGGACACCTGCTGAGCTCAAATTAGGCAGAAAAATTTAAATATCTATATTAATTAATAATTAATAATTAATATAAAAAATATTTTTTGGGATTGTAACAGTTTTTAAAACAAAATCAATTCATAGTGAAGATGTAGGCTCCATGCAAGATACTACAAGACAAAATGCAAAAAAAAAGCATCCAAAATAAAGATTTTTAGATCTACAATTATTTTAACGTTATTGCCATACTTATAAGACACATGTAGGTTCATTGGTAGTGTAGATATTTTGACCCCTGCTTCTAATATCACCATTTATTGTTGTTGTGTTTTTTAATCTATATATATATTCACAATAAAACACAGTGATGGACAATGCTTAAATGGTGCTGAAAAAAATAACTGGGATTTGTCTTTAGTCCAAAATACATGTTATAAATATATTGCATACAATAACATAAATAAAATATAAGTATTACTCAGCAACAAAGTGTCGTACTTAGTATTAAAAGTATTTTGCCTAAATGAAAAATGGACAGGTTGATTTGCTAAACATTTCACTTAAAGATGGTTTAATACTTGAAGGGTTTAAATGCTGATATCACTAAAAAGGATTAAAATGTATGGTATATGTCATTATCTCCAGGCTGAACCTTTGCCTTTTGTTTCTTCAAATAAAAAAAGCCAAAATGCTTTATTTAGTCTGTTATTTTATTGCAAATTGACAAATCATTGTTACAACCATTTATAAAAGACAGATGTCTCCTAACTTCTCACAGGCAGTGTAAATAGATAACTTCTACCAACTTCCATGAGAACCTGGCCATGAAAAGGTGAGAGCAGTCATTTCACAGATGGTGTTAATGAATGAAAAGACCTGGTGGCTTTGTATAAATGAGACTGGCATAATGTGATTCAAACCTAGGCTCATGGTGCATATTGTTAATTCCTTAACATCATGGAAAGTTTGTGCTAAGCTTCATTCATCATCTAAAATGCAAATGAAGGTGATTGGGGATATCCCAGTGGTGCACACTCTGTTTAGTGTGAGCTGTTTGTTATGGTATAATGCTATTATGTGTCATACTAATATTTGCATTAACTCTTACCAATGTAGGTGCCAGAAAGGTTTTTTTTGGAGAGATGCCATAGAATAACCACTTAGGACTCCCTAAAGAATCTTTCATGTGGCTGGTTTTCACCATCACTAAATGAGATATATACATTGATGAGCCAAAACATTATGACCACTCTCATTTGAAGTTAATAATGGTGAATGTCTTGTTACACGTGAAGGTGTAAATAAATGATGATAAGAGAACAGTTGACTGTTGGCTGAGAGAGACATTGCTAGGTGTGAAGGCCTAAGTTAGTTTGACAAGACATTGTTATGCTCAAATGACTGGGTTAGAGCATATCTGAAACAATAAGGCTTGTGGAGTGCCCCCAGTCAGCAGTGGTCAGAACCTGCCAACAATGGCCTCTGAATTCCCCAGATCCCAATCTGACTGAGCATCTGTGAGAAGTACAATTCACACAGATCCACTTCAAAAATTTCATGCCTTATAGGCTGATAGTAAATGAGAAACGGTCCAGCTCTGACCCACACTTACTACACTCATCAGCCCAAATGATGGTGATGACCTTTTTTTTCGTATCATGGTGCCATAACACAGCATCAATTTAGTCTGAATTAAGCCACAGCTTGGATGTCATACAGTAGGCTGGCTACAGTTTTGGCCCAAAATATAAACTTTTGAGAGTTCAAACATTTCACATGGCAGGTTGTATTTGGGCCAGATCTTGCCCAAATTTCAAATGTCATGGCAAAGTTGACCCACGACTGTTATAGCTGAGGTACACTCTGCATTGCCATACCCGACCAGTAAGCACCTTACTTTGGCCATATTTTGTCCAGAATTGTCTGGTATCTAGGTAGGATCTCCTATAACCTTAACACTATAATACACCTTCATAGGTCTTGTAGAGCCTCGTTAAGTCTGAACTCTTTTAATGACAAGAGGAGGACCAACAACATATTAGCATACTGGTCATAATGTTTTTTTGACTCACCTGTGTAAGTGTGTAAGTTTTGAAACTCTCTATTTTTCTTAGAAACAGTTTCTCAAAACCATGTGCAAAGGGTGAACAGAAGTAACAACATAAAAGTCAAATGCTGGTCAAAAAAGGAGACATTTGAGGTTACCAAATGCAAACTATCTCTGCTCTGTTTGGCTGAGCAGAATCAGGAGGCTAAAACTTTGTCTCCAAAAATGACAGAAAGTATAATATGTATCATTAGATTACCAACTGAGTCTGGTTCAAAAACACACAATAAAATAAGCAAAAACACTAAGACTAAAAATTAGGCCTTTCTAGAGTCATATGTATTACATGTCAATAACATCAGATGTTCCTAAAACTACTGACTGACTCTGCTGGATGTGATAAATGACCCACCCTTAGGCAACACATTTGAGGATGCTGATTGGTTAATTTCCTGTTGCTATGCTATGCTATGCTATGCTATGCATATCTTGTGTCAGCAGGCCAGTAATTGGCCAATATTTCTGTTGCCCCAGAATAGAGAAAGAATTAACCAGGAAGCTATTTTACACAACATATTTTATATATTACATGTTATCTTGCATGTTTAGCACATATTATATAAAATATGTAGGTACTGATTATTAAAAAAAAAATTATAAAAAAAATAAATAAATAAAAAACCTCCCACCATGGATGAAGAGGTATTCAAACTTCTAGCTGTCACCAATGTACAAGATTTCTAAAACCATTGTATGTCTGGCTTTATAGACTTTAATATTAGCATGTTACTGAAATATTATTAAAGATCACGAGCTTGGAGGTGGACTATTCCAGAGTCATCAAGGCATGCAAAATGGTTTGCTAATCCTACAGTGGATTTGCTTTCATCTGCTGGCGTCCACTTCAGAGCGCTCTCATCTGGGTCCAACATGTGTAGATTCTGGTGTGCTAAAGCGCTGCACCACCAGCCAATTCAAGAACCGCTCATGTGATTTATGTTGATAAGCTGCGTATAACGTCACTGTCCAAAGAAATACAAGTACCTGCATTTTAGAGGATTTTTAGTTTTCGGCATTATGTGAAACTAAACTCAGCAGATGTCCTTTGTGTTACATTGTTTTAAAATGTAATGATGGTTGCGCCAATAGAAAAGCTCCAAAATTGCATTAAATGATAAAATACATTTTTGTTAACTTACATTAAAAATTTTTCTTAGGACAGCAACAACAAATATGTTTTCATTCAGTGAAGGCCACATGTTACGGAAGCCCGAATTTCACTTTGTTCAAATCACATTGTTAATTACATAAGCATTGTTATAGTTTCAAAACTAAGAAAACTCTTCTTATTCCATACTGTCCATGTATGAAAAAAAAATGCTCGTTTTCAATTACTGTATTTGTGATGTCATAAAAACCACTGTAGTTGCATAAATTCAATTCAGCCTAAAATCCTTTCACACAGAAGTTTCGAATCAGGAACAATACAGGTAAACCAATCAGAACAGAGGCCATTTATGCCCTAAAGTAAAAAAGTGTTTGTTTAATGTCAAAATGTATCAATCAAAAAAGCACATACATAACTTCAGTATAATATAATTAATCAGAGTTAAATATTTAATATATAAATATGCATTTGACAGCACTACTACTGATTTATTTAATCAGAAAAACAGTCAAAAGCAATTGTAGTGTACATTTGCTTGCTCAACAAAAATTTTTTTTTTCAAATTTGTTAAAGAATGTTTTTTTATAAATCACAATAAAATTCACCAGCACAGTTTAAGGAGAAAATCTAATTAAATAGTAGAAATACTTAGTCTATAATAATTTATTTTTTTATAATAATTATATATATATATATATATATATATATATATATATATATATATATATATATATATATATATATATATATTTTAAGAAAGGTTTGCTATCTTTTGAGTTTTGCACTTGCGTAAGGAAATAATGAAGAGCGGAACAGTGAGAGCAGTATATATTGATTAATTTCAGTAATAGATGTTATTACTAATGTTATTTCTTGTAAATTATCCTTGCTTGTTTGCATGAATGAAAATAGCCAGATTATTTTACTATAATGAACATTTTCACTTTTTACAACAGAAACTTTATCAGAGCAACTGACTTTACAGTAAGCAAGTCAGAGAGAATGTCACTGAATGCATATCCACTCACTGAATTATTTAAGGCAAATCTTGCGATGGTAGAAGATTCAGACAGCTGATTTTGGCAGGCAGTGCAATACCTGTCAGTTCACACATTCTGTGCTGTCTACCAGGTTTAGACAACTCTCCTTTTTCCCTATCTTGGCTAGAAACACAGGCTGGCGAAGGACCAAAAAAAAAAAAAGAAAAAAAAAAAAGAAAAAGAAAAAGAAGTGCAATCGCAAGATGTTCCCTCTCCCAGGCTTACTTTGCCAATCTAAAGTTCTTAGAGTGTGACTCTAACTGATGCAGACTTCAGTGCACCAGACAATATTTCTGTATCATGTTTTTAAATCTCTCCTCTCTGTATTCTGCAGACTCTTTTTTTCACCTCCAACTTCAATCTCTGCTGGACTGATGAGTGATTTATGTGCTTGCCACGGCTTTGGCTTGGACTGAGAAATAACCAGAATACTAAAAATGAAAGACTGACTGAGCAGGTGTGAAAGACTTCAGCCAGTTCTGCTGTCCTCACTGTAATGCTTATATGAAAATGCAATTGGAGATTGGAGCAATTTTCTACCATTGTTAGCTTGATCTCCATCATCTGTCCTGTTAACAGGCTTCATGATTGGTGGTATAAGCTGCCAGTGACTAGATGGCGATGAGGAAAGAAGGGTGTTGGGTGGTGGGGTCATTCCAATATGAATAGTTGGACGTTAATTGATGGACTAGAAACAAAATTCCATTATGTGACTCAGTAGCCACTCAATAAAAAATCTTAAAAATCTATCTGGTGATAAATGCTTACCAAATTAATGTGTCTAAGCTACTTTTGTTTGGTTAAAGCATATATTTAAGTATTTCTTTAGAAGCATCATTGTCTAAACTGTGGGAAAAACAATAAAGAAGAAAACTTGAAAATTTCATCATTTTGTAACCTAATTTCTGTAAAATAATGTTGATTATTACCACAGATGATATACTTATTTACTTTGATTAACTGACTCACTGACTTCTAGTAAATGTGTTTTGTAATAATCAATACCACTCAAATTTTGAGATCACCCAAGACAACACAATCTTTTATTTAAAAAAAAACTATTTTTTTCTGGCTTTTGTTCAGCACAAACTCAGCAACAACAGTGTCAAAATATCTCTTTTGTTTATAACAACAACATGGATGTTTGCACACATTCCTGTGCCACCATTCCACCAATAGAATGTCTGACATTTCCATGTCATTATCATATGAATGGCAGATTGCATCATTTGGCAAGAAAAAACGTATAACGCTCTGACACCAGCTGAACAGTGTGCCAAGGCATAATTATGCTAAAAATATATATATTTAAAAATATATTTTGATTCAAGCTATATTTATTTAAAAATATAGACCCAGTAAGGTTTCCAGTTTTTTTTTTTCCTATGATAAAATCTGTTTTTGTGGAATTCTGTTAATATGCCGCTGGCGGGACCGCCAACTATAGAGGGTTAAATAACAAATGTAATCAAATGGGGAATGAACATGCAGGGCTGTGTAATTAGACAACACAGGTGCAAAACATTAACCAGACAGGATGACGTGACGAGGCTGGGGACATAGAGACATGACATGGATGTAAATATAAGCACATGGCGACAAGACATGGAGAATGAAAAAAGCATGAGGACTGCAGACCAAAACATCTCTCAACTCAACCCACACTCATCTTACAATGTGTTTTACAAACTACCACATGTGTTTTAGGGCACAGTATGACTTATTGTAAGGTTTACAAAAAAAAAAAGCTTCTGGAGATTGTTTAGAATCAGACTTAGTGATGATGACCATAATACATATGGTGGAATATGATCCAACACACTAAGCAACACTAAGCCTTAACTAATTATAGTGATGATAAAAGATACTATTTCAACATAGCAAACAGATAAACAGAAGTTTAATTTTAAATAATATTTTTCACTAGACAAACACTGCAATAATTTGGAGTGTAGAGGCCTAAACTTCAACTATGATCATAAGTGGTCATCAGCTTGCCATAATATCACACCAGTGTTAAGTTACAGTTAGTAACAAAAAACATGAACTCTGTACTGTTACTGATGTTATCTCTGCCATGTTTTCCAAAGATCTTTGAAAGGGCTTTTGTGTCCTTTGCATCATTATATCTTCTTTGATTGAAATGTGATATAGCTTAAAACATTCTGGCTTCTTCTGTTCTATCCTATTATATTTCATGAAATATAAAGGTTGTTATCTACAAATAAAAAACTTATTAAAGTACAACAATAAATAACAGGATGTTGCTAAGTTCTGTACAGTTGAGTACAAAAGTTTAGGCACCCCTGGTTAAATGACATGTTTTTCATTGATTTGCTAAGTGAAAATAAGTTCTATAGACAACAAACATCTGCACATTTTAGTGCACAATTGGAAATGTGGCCTGTGAAAAAGTTATCAGACATTTCATAGTGTTATTTTTAAGTGTTAAATTCGCAAAAATAGACTAGAAAGTCCAAAAACTAAATTAAAAACTGTTCACTAAATGGTGGAGAATATATTTTAATTTGTTCTCTGTAGAAGTGAATTTGTTGTTACTTGTTTTCACTTAAAATAAACAAAATGTGTTATTTAACAGGGTTGCCCAACTTTTGCACTCAACTGTAATAATTTCTTCAGATTTTTCCCATTGGTTGAAATTTCTATCTATCTATCTATCTATCTATCTATCTATCTATCTATCTATCTATCTATCTATCTATCTATCTATCTATAATTTGTTTTCAGAGATTAAATTGAACTGAGAGCACTATTACAAATTTATTTCTAATTTATATTATAATAATTATATTATTATTATTATTATTATTATTATTATTATATATTAATATATAATTATTATATTATTATATATAATAAATTTTATATTTATTATATTTATTTAAATTTTATTTATTATATATATAATTATATATATTATATATAATATAATAATTATATTATTATATATATAATACATTTATAAATGTAAATAAATGCATTATTCTTACAGTGCATTTAGATATTTAGATCACCAGATGCCAAAATGCTATATGCTGCCATATGCAAATATTTGGATACCACAGTTTACCACAAGTTTTGTTTTTGTATTAAATGAAAATTTACATTTTACTAAGGAGAAATAACCTGCCATTTTTACATATATTAATGCACAGTTGCTATATTCATTTTACATATTTAAAAAAAATACAATAAAATATTTACCGTACAAAAAAACTTGCATGATTGCAATTTCTGTGTGAAATTGTTCAAAAGTTGTATTGTGCGTACCAGATTTGGTAACATCATTTCATTCTGAAAATCAGTTAAATATAGCATTCAACCAGACATTAACCCAAACTTTTGCATGTAAGATTAAGATCTATGGCACATCATTGTCACACACAGGAAATCCCCTGCTGCTCTGACATCCCCTCTATAAGAGGTGGTGTGAGTTGACTCAGTCAGGGCAGAGTAACAGGTGTGTTTTTGGAAAACTTGTGCTGGGATGTCCCCTCTAACTCACTGGGCAGTCAAAACTTAAATTATTAACACTGCATTGTTATTTGAAGAACAGTTCAGTGTGCCTTACCTAATCCAAAAACTCCAGCTGGTCCTTAAATATGCATGATAATTTATAACAAATACATCATCAAAAATGGCCCAAAAGAACTGGAATAAAGTCTAAATGAAAAATTCCATATATATTTTTCATTTTCCTTCTTAGAAGGTGGGACAGTGTCTCAGTTTTGGTACCTCCCACAGGTTGTTGATAGTCAGGCTTGTTGATAGTCAGCTGTTTGTGCAAGGCATCATGGGATGTTGGAATTTGGTGGATATGTGCATTGAGTTAGCATTAGTGCTATAGCACTTATTTCACTAATGTTAAAGATAACTAGACATAATATCTGTTAATCTAGTGTATCAATGATGTACATTGTATATAATATTTAAAGTTTTGCCTGGACAGTGAAAATGTCTCTCACATGTGCAGGCAAAAATGCTGTGTATAGTAAATGGACGCAAAAACGGAAAGAAACCTCAGAGCTGCTGATGGATTTAAGAGGGAAGCATAATAATGTTCCATAATAATTCCTACAAACACATTCCACCAAACAGGCAGATGGATCTTTTTTTGTTCCTGAAAACAAGAGAATTAACAATTAACTCTAAACCTACCACTTTCCTCTTACATAAAAAAAAAAGAAATCTGTCAGCACATTTGATAATGTATTGAGCTAATCATGAATAAACTGTTTCTGGCATTTTGCTGTGCATGTTTAACACATCCTCAGTACATATTCATTTTTCCATCTTAAAGAATACATCCATTCTATTTACCCTTACAAACCTGGCAGAGCAAGCAGATTACATGAATCAACCCCAAATCATCAATGAATTTGGATCCCGATGAACATTAAATTAACTGGGAAGGCAGATGCTCTTTGAGCTGGCACACTTTTGTTGCTTAGTGAAAAACAATGAATAATTCTCTTTATGCCACACATGTGGGCGTGAAACGGGGAGAGAAAGATGGCAAGAGTATTATCTGTTCTGCAGATCAAACAGCCCGCCAGCTTTTTAATAATCACCGAGACTAACAAGGTAGCAGGCACAAAATCGCTGGAATGTTTGTTTGCATGTCGAACCATTGTTAGATACTCTTCAACCTCTTGCAAAGGTTGTGTGCTCGTGTTCATGTTTGGTTTCCGTGTAAGTGGCAGCTGTGCTTCTCATAAGACAACTTCTTTCTTGTACTGTGTAAACAGCTTCTGTCTACAACCCTTAAGGGTTTTTTGTAAGTGTATCTGCTTTTTCGTTTGATGTTATGTGAACTCTTACATTTGTAACGGCTGAAAAGGTGGTCATGCAAAACCATACCATGGTTTTACTCGAGGCAGTCAGCATAAATACCATCCTACTGGCCTAAGACAACCACTTCTATCTGTTTTTATTATTATTATTATTATTATTTTAATTTTGCCCATTTTTATACCCTTCCTTTGCACTGTCCCTGACTCTAGGAGGGTGAACACAAGGACAAGCCTCCTCTGTTGCGTGTGATACAGCCACCGCCTCTTTTAGAACTACTGCTGATACACTGTCACTGGGGATCCAACGCGTTCGGAGGAAAGTGCAGGATACCCAGCTCCGAATAGATCAATCAGTAGACGCCTGAGACAGCAGACATTGCAATGTGAGAGTGATAGAGAAAGTAGTTGCATTTCCATTGACCATGAAATATCGCAAATTAGAATTGCGAATAAAAATGTGCTTAATGGAAACACAACAATTTCAAAAAAACTCACGTTTTTAGATAAAAGTCTTTTGCGCTAAGATGAGGTGGTTTTTCAGTCGTATCGAAATTGGTTTATATCGCAAAAGTATAATGGAAACACTCAAACTGACTTTTTTTTTGCATCAAGGGAGTCACGTGAGCAACAACCGGACGTTTCTTTTGGCGAAAAAGACGACGAAGAAGAAGACAACAGAAAGTGCGAGGATGAAGATGAGGCGGCATATTTGGAATAACGAGGAGAATCCTTGGACAATGTGCAGCTGCTCCACTAGAGATCTCACAGCATCACAAAGTTCATTAAAAGTTGACTGTGTCATTCTAAAATGTTGAATCCACAGCTCTTCTGTAAAACCATCGACTACAGTTTCCCAAAAACGCCGCATACGTAGCCGCTCCCAAGTATAAGGGGCTTGTCTCTCCAAAGCCTCGATAAGTCGCCGTCTCCTCTGATGGCTGATGATGAGCACTAGTGCCGTGGTAGCAGTATGTATAAAGCTGAAGTATGTGTTTACATCCACTGTCGCCATGTTTGTAATGACTTATCATGAGAACAAACATATTCACACGTGATTTTATAAAAGTATTTCACATTTAATGGAAACACCGCAACTGAGAAACTTGTTTTGTCGAAAAAACAGAATATCGATAAAGTTTTGCGCAAAACTGCAATGGAAACGCGACTAATGAGAGCGCCATCTACCCGCCCAGAGAGAGCACTGCCAAATTTCACTCTCTTGGACCAGTTACTGATGGTAAACAGCATGACCGGGATTCAAACTCGCGTTCCTCTGATCATAGTGTCAGCGTCTTAGCCTGCTGAGCCACTCAGGGCCACTTCTGTCTGTTTTAATAAGCGAACTGCCTTGACGTTTTGCTCATTTGATATTAATTACAATTTTCATACACCAATCAGCCACATCAACTTGTAGATGTAAACTCAGACACGGTAGCTCATCTGTTCCTGTACAGATTGTGTTGGTTCTACTTTGGTGGTCACAGGACACGGCCCAGAGGTGTCTGATCCGCTCATACCAGCACAACACACACTAACACACCACCTCATTGCTGAGAATGAGCCACCACTGAAATAGTCCCTGTTTTGTGGAGGACCTGATCATTAAAGAACAGGGTGAAAGGGGGATAAGAAAGTATACAGAGAAACAGATGGACTACACGTTGTAGTGCACATATGGTAAAATGATGAATAAATGACACTGATAATATTGACAATGAGTGTAGATACAAGGTGTTAATATTATGGTGGACTGTAGTGTATATTGGTAAATTAAATGGCAACAAGTGCAGGTACTAGATAGGTGTACCTCACGACTACACATCAGTATATTTTACCTACTACTGTTTAATCATTCGTCACTGTCATCAATGCCATAATATAAAGTAGCAGTTGGTAACAATCACAGAGGCCTAAATCAAGTGGAGGGAAGATGAGAGTGAAGCGTGGGTGCCAACCCTCATGGAACTGCAACCAAACCTCAGTCCCCCAAACCCCCTAGTGATTGAGGATCCTACCACAGAGAAATGCAATGTAGCAACACATTATTACCAAACGTGCCAGGAGGTGCAGTCACTCAATGAGGGAGTGATGCAGTGCTTGTGTTTACCGTGATTGGGTTTGGAGGAAGAAGAATTCAATAAAGAAGATGAAGAAGGCCAGGCGTAAAGCATCAAGGCGGACTGCCTCGGCAGTGTATTCATATTAGCGAGTGCTGCGCAGGGAGGAGAAGTGATTACTGTCAGTAATTTTACAGGAAATGTTGCATCTTACTGACATTTAGTAATCATTTCAGCAGCTGGGAACAATAAAAAAGTACGATTGCGCAATAATTGGCTCGCCTCGCAGGCTTCTGGAAAAAAAGAGAAAGGCAATAACACATGATAACTCCCAACCCCCAACCTTAAAGCTTCATCACTTATGAAAAAGTATTTTTCCGAATTTTACCATCTAAACTGAGGATCAAGACTTTAAGGGAATATAAAATATAGAGGGTTAACAAGCTCAGGATGCTTCAGAGGTGTCAAAAAGAGGATGCCTGAACTCTAACAAAACTGTTAAACAGAATATTGTGTTACATATCACAGAGAGAGAGAGAGAGAGAGAGAGAGAGAGAGAGAGAGAGAGAGAGAGAGAGAGAGAGAGAGAGAGAGAG
>BRDA01037574.1:7952-33975 GCA_036984385.1 Crenuchus spilurus | reverse complement strand
ATATATATAATTTAAAACATATATTTAATGAACGCAAACATACATATATATGGCATAGGTAATTGATACACCAGCAGTTTTGTGAAAAAAGTACCCTAATATCACTTTTTTGTGCCCTGTTGAAGGGTTATGGTGACTTATTGTGACCGTGTTTTGGAATAAAACATTAAGATAATGCAGATGAAAGATTTTGTGTGAAGCATTTTTTTTATTTATGTCACAAAAACAATTTAAAATAATAAGACAAAAAAATTCTGTCTGGACTATAAAGTGGTTATCACCAACACTGGTTGCTGAACCTGTTAGCATTCACCTTTAATTTTTACACTACCTATGAATAGTGTTAAGAAAATAAGTTCCATACAATTTCAACATTTCAAATGAAATTGGGGGTATAAATTAAAGTATTATATCAAAGCACATTTTTAAATCAACTAATAACTGGTCATTATCTACCAGAACAAATTTGCCTGTTTTGTTTAATTATTTTCTAACATTTGATTTTTTTTATTTCAACATAAAATTTGCAAGAGTTACTGCAATTAGGCAGAACTGCATTCAAAATATAATCTATATTTTATTAAAATATTCAGTAAATGTTCACTTTATGACACTGTGTGATAGCCATTCTACTATTGTGTGATCATAATTCTAAAAATGCACTCCATAATGTGTTTCTGTTAACACAGAATCCCCAACATTATTTAGCATTCATTTAGTGATTCTCACAGAATTGTGTGGAGAAACTAGGGATGGACCAAATATTCGGCTACCGAAATCAGTGGATAAGTGAATCGACCGTATAATTAATTCGGAACAATGATGCTTTTAATGACATTGTTGCCTTTTTGTAATTTACTTTTTTGTAAATTATAGTTAGTTTAATGTTGGACATTCTGATATCCAGAGTTTTGCTTTTCCTCACCAGTTAACAAAACACATATTTACCAGCACAGATACAGTTTGGTGATGAAATGGAGGAAAACAATAAACTACAAGCACAACCTTTACTAAATTACATTTGCTATGATGAAGCCAGAATACAGCTGCTTAGCTTGGTATTTGTGTTAGCTTGTGTTGAGCTTCTGTTAGCTTATG
Organism: Crenuchus spilurus; assembly: GCA_036984385.1. Lineage (NCBI taxonomy): Eukaryota > Metazoa > Chordata > Actinopteri > Characiformes > Crenuchidae > Crenuchus > Crenuchus spilurus. Next base: position 32,877 of record BRDA01037574.1, on the reverse strand, counting down.
TCATGTTTGTGTTAGCTTATGTTGTGTTTGTTAGCTTGTGTTGTGTTTGTGTTAGCTTGTGCTATGTATGTTAGCTTGTGTTGTGTTTGTGTTTCTTAGCTTGTGTTGTGCTGTTTGTGTTAGCTGATGTTGTGTGTTAGCTTATGTTGCGTTTTTGTTAGCTTGTGTTCTTTTGGGTTTATTAGCTCATGTTTTACTTGTTCTGGTAGCTGCAGTGTAAAGGACCATCTCACAATTACCAGAAGAAATGTGAAGTATTTCAGTGTCTGTAGACAGTGACACTCACATTCAACACCCAAAACATACATGTGGCTTACATTATTCATTTTAGACATGTTCATGATTTTGTTTAATGTTATAGAGTGAGTGGGGAAAATAATTATTTGATCCCCTGCTGATTTTGGAAGTTTACCCCCTTATATTTATGCTAGGTTTATTTTAACAGAGAGAGAGAGACAGAATGTCAACAAAGAAATTTATAATAAATCATTAATAAAAGTTATAAATGAGTCTGTTTAATTGAGTGAAATAAGTATTTGTTGCTCAAGAAAAACATGACTTAGTACATGGTAAAGAAACCCTTGTCGGCAAGCACAGAGGTCACGGGTTTCTTGTAGTTGTAGGTTTGCACACATCTCATGGGACATTTTGGGCCACTCATCTTTACAGACACTCTCCAAATACTGAAGTTTTCGAGACTGTAGCTTTGCAACTCAAAGTTTGAGCTCCCTTCAAATATTTTTTGTGGTATTAAGTTCTGGAGACTGACAAGGCCACTCCAAGACCTTAATCTGCTTCATCTTAAGCCACTCCATTGTTGCCTTATTTGTATGGTTTGGGTCATTGTCATTCTGGAAGATAGCCATCCATGACCCATCTTCAGTGTTCTGGTTGAAGAGGTTCTTATTCAAGTGTCTACAGTACACGGCCCCATTCATAAGCCCCTCAATATGGTGGTCTTCCTGTACTCTTATCAGAGAAACAGCCCCAAAGCAGAATGTTTCCACCTCCATGTTGGACAGTGGGGATGGTGTTTTTATGATCATATCCAACATTTCTCTGCCTCCAAACACAGCAAGTTGAGATGATGCTATAGAGCTCAATTTTGGTCTCATCTGACTACTGTACATCACATTCTCCCAAGTCTTCTCCGAATTGTTCAGGTGTTCATTGGCAAACTGTAGATGGGCCTTCTTGAGCAAAGAGACTTTGCAGGCACTGCAGGATCTCAATCCATTACTGTGTTATTAATGGGTCTTTTTGTGACTGTGCTCTCAGCTCCCTTGAGATCATTAACAAGCTCCTCTTGTGCAATTCTGGACTGACATTTCACCTTTCTCAGAGTCATCCATGTGATTGACTGGCGATTGGTGATTGACTGTTATCTTGTATTACTTCTATTTTCCATTTATTGTGCCAACAGTGGTCTCTTTCCCACCAAGTTTCTTGCTGACATTGTTGTAGCCCATTCCAGCCTTGTGCAGGCCTACAGTCTTGTCCCTGACATCCTTTGACAGCTTTTTGGTTTTGCCCAAGGTGGTCAAGAGATTTGAATGAAAAGTCACAAGAGTACTTTCTTAAAGGGACAGGACTAATTTTTGTGCCTCATGTGCACATCTGACTCTGGGGGTCAGATTTTTAATGTTGCTGGTATAGGATCAAATACTTATTTCACTTAATCAAATACAAATTAATTTATAACCTTTATTTAATTATTTATTTTGGATTTTTTTCACAATGTTCTGTTTCTCTCTGTTAAAATAAACCTACCATCTATTACCTACCATTAATATTATAGACTGTGACTGTTCTAATGGGGTAAACTTACAAAATCAGCTGGGGATCAAATCATTATTTTCCCCACTGTATATTAGTAATAATGCAACATACTTGCATCTTCACACATATTCATATATTATTGTTTTATGTCATTTTCCTTTTGTTTTTCTCTATTTTTTGTTTTATATACAAATATCAATTAAACTCATGTTAAACCTAATGATGTTCTGAAATAGTCTTTCATTCCTGACTAACTACAAGACTTATTTTGAAAAATACAGACCCATTCTAAAAAATTAAAATATAATGGAAAAGTTTATTAATTTCCATAATTCCATTCAAAAACTTAAACTTTCATAGATTATAGATTAAGGTTATAGATTAAGGGCCCACAATTTAAACAATTTCAAGTATTTAGTTGCACATAATTTGGGCTCCCAGCTCATAAAACCCATGAAAACAGGATTTCAAAAAATTAGAATACTGTGGAGAAATCAGTTTTTCAGAAATCAAATTTTGCAGAAGAAAAATATATTAGGATCACATCAAATAAATCCAAATATGGTACTTTCAAAACAATATCTCAATCTTCAATACTTGGTTTGGTGCGTTGTGGCATTGAGGCAATCAGCCTGTGGCATTGACTGGTATGGAAGCCCAGATTTCCTTGATGCTTGCTGTCAGCTCTTCTTTGTTGTTGGGTCTGTTGGCCCTCGTTTTCCTCTTGAGAATACCCCATAAATTCTCAATGAGGTTTAGGTCCGGCGAGTTGGCTGGCCAGTCAAGCACTGTGATGTCATGGGCATCAAACCAGGCTTTGGTGCTCCTGGCAGCATGGGCAGGGGCCAGGTCTTGCTGGAAGATGAAATCTGCATCTCCATACAGATCCTCAGCAGGAATCATGAAGTCCTCTAAATCATTCTGGTAGACTGTTGTGGTGACCTTGGATTTAAGAAAGCAGAGTTTACCAACACCTGCACCAGACATTGCACCCCAAATCATGACTGACTGTGGATATTTCACACTGGACCTCAAGGAGTTTGGGTTCTGTTCCTCACCCATCTTCCTCCAAATCCTTGGACCTTGAATCCTGAATGAAAGGAACACTTTACTTTCATTGGAAAAGAGGACCTTGGACCACTAGCCAACGGTCCAGCCCTTCTTCTCCTTTGCCCAGTTGACATGCTTCCTACGTTGGCTCAGGTTCAGAAGTGACTTGACCCACGGTCATCTCTTTTGCTGGTACATCTTCTCCTGCCATATTTTGTTCTTCCACTAGACTTTCCATTGATATGCTTGGACACAGCACTCTGTGAACAGCCAGCCTCCTTAGCTTTGAAATTTTGTGGCTTCCCCATCCTATGGAGGGTATCAATGAGGTTCTTCTGGTCAGTTATGTCTGCAGTCTTCCACATATTGAACCGAACTGAGACAATTGAACCAAACTGAAGCAATTTAATGACACCTGGGGAAACTTGTGCAGGTGCTTTGAATTGAGTAGATGATTAGTGTGTCACACTCAGTTTAAAACATTCATACCCTGCAAAATTTGAGCTGATGTTTCCACAGTATTCTTTTTTTTTTTTAATCCTATTGTCATTGTTTTTATGAGCTGGAAGCCCAAATTATGTGAAAATAACCAAATAAATACTTGAAATCGTTTAAATTGTGGGCCCTAATCTATAATATATGAAAGTTTAACTTTTTTTAATGGAATTATGGAAATTAATCAACTTTTCCATGATATTCTAATTTTTTGGAATGGGTCTGTAGTTTAGTTTCGTTACTAATTTTATCATATTTGTATAAATGACAAAACCTTGTTTGGTATTCGGCCAAATGTTTCATTTTATTTGTTTTTGATTTTGGCCAAATATTTGCCTTTAGTAGAAATGAATTTTGAACTTACCATTACTTGATTTAGCTGATTTCTTCTCAGCACTAAAATCATGCCATAAACTTCCACAATGACCACCTTGGCCATGGAAACATTTGGACTTTTTTGGATCTCATTCCATTTCTCATTCTCCACTATAACTGCAAATGGTGTGAGTTGTGTCCCCTCCAGGTGGCAGCTTTGAGCTGCAGTGTAGGTGCAGGTGCCCTGGAAGTCATAGGTGCTGTTGTCAAAAGTATTGTAGTGGGGATCACCATAGATGTTGCAGATCCCTTGAGACACAGAATGGCAGCCTCTGATATTCTTAACAATACTACATGATGTTCCTGTTGGGCAACTTGCAGTTTCACATATAACTTGGCCATTGGTTGGGTTGCAGGTGCACTTTTTGCTGCAGCTGTTATCAGCCCAGATGGATTCTCCAGCCTGTAAATAGTGCTTGGCCTCTCCACTGACATACATACAACCACACTGAGTCTTAGGGACACACTTGTTTCCACTCCACAGATATCCATCATTACACACACAGGCCTCTACACAGCTGGCTTTGCATTCAGCAGAGGGGGTGGGATTTTCACAGGTAGCAGGACAGGCACAGTTCTCAAAGTGACTGTTTGCAGGACATGCAGGTGCAGCTGGTAGAGATGACAGCCATTAGTAAAACCACACATCCATGAACAAAATATATTATCAGTGTTTATTCCTATATTCTCTCTATATACAAAATTCATAGTATTTAATTATATAATATAAATATTTTTAAGATTTTAAGTTAATATTTCTTGACCCTAAAGAACAGTACAGTAGATTTGCACATATCCTGTACGTTTCTAACTTGCCCCTAATACTTACGACAGCCAATGAGATTTCTCCAGTTGTAAACATGTATTCCAGCTCGCTGACACGCATCGGTGTAAATTTGTGCTGTCTTACATAGAAAATACTTAAATCCTTTTCCCATGCAGTAGTCAGTAAGACAATTTTCAAAGAAGACCTTGGGATCAATCAAAGCCTTGCATTCACGAAGTGGATCATCAGTAAGGATTGTGACCAAGTGACAGAAGGCTTCTGCTTTCAAACGATCAAACCATGATTCTCCTTTACAGCTCTCACACTGCCCCACACAGTCATCAGTACAGTAGGCATCCTGTGGCAAATCTGGAACCCTCCAGCTCTTCCCCAGATCTGGAATACTACCTGCCAAAGAGCCACTGGGAGTAGTGAGGTCATCATTCTCCTTCCCATTGAAGTTTCCACACATGCCACACATCTTTCCGAGGAATGTGGATGGTATCTTTATCACCAGATACTGCTCCCAGTCATACTGCACTGACAGACCAAAATCTGTCTCTACCATGACTGAGAGACCACTTTGTTGGAGCGTCACTTTGCCGTTGACCAAAGAGATTGGAAGGTTCCAAAGAGAATCACTTATCTGAAACAAATTAAAATATATTAATTTATCAAGATGTACACTGATTGAGACTGACAGATGCTTCAGAAAATAAATATTAAACCAAACATTTCTCACCTGCACAAGTCCGGTCTCATCGTGGACGATGGTGATGGTTTGGTCATAAACTTTAATGATGACCTTGCTGACAAAAGTGCCTTTGGAGCTGCCAAAGCGTTCATTCATGGCCTGGATTTCAAATTCTGGGTGGTCACTGTCTATATGACAGTTTTTGGCCATGATGTAGGTGCAGTTACCCATAAAGGTGTAGTAATCACCATCAAAAGTACGGTAGTGTGGGTCACCCATCACCCAACAAGTACCAAAGGCTAAAAGATGAATTTTGACATGTCAAATCATTTATTCAGTATAGAATGCCGAATGTGTGTTTTAATTTATTTAAACATATATTTTTATCTGGTTAGTTCCACCAGGCACCAAAGGAGTAAAATTAAACCATTATATTTCACCCACTTACAGTATTATGCTGTATATCATTGGCAGATTAAAAAATGTGGAACAGACATGGGAACAAGTAATTGGGATTGACATTTTATTCTAAAATGGTTTCTGATTGGTACAGGACATAGAAAGTGAAACATAAAATGACACACTGTAAATCAATATGGCTGTCCTTATAAATCCCTTCATTTTTCTACCAAAATACATACAAATTTTGAGCTTCTTACATTGTTCTTTACTGGAAAGTCAGTTCTAAGAAGACATTTTAATTGGCATATGAACTTTACATTATCTGAAGGTTCTTTACGGTTCTTCATACTCAGACTTTGATTTAATGAGATCCCAGATCACAAGTGCTAATTTGCATGCATGGCAAGGTAGACTGCATATACAATTTATGGATGTTTTGCAGATGATTGACTTGCAAATAAGACAAAGAAAACAGTTTATTTTATTTTCATATTCAAATTGCAGCAATTATACTGTAGCTAAAATGATTAGAAACATTCATGATTAGAGACTTTTGCACAGCACTCCTGAATTCTTAAATAAGATCTTTTTTCTTACTATTGGGTTTTGGGTAGCAGTCACGAACACCATCCTCAATCTCACAAACTTCGTAGGTATTGCAGTTCATGGCTTCATGTTTGACTTCACCAGAGGCAAGACAAGTCAAACGCTCTTTGCAATCTTTTTTGATGACTGACTGACCAATCTGCAAGAGAAATTAACAAGTAAAATATTCTTCTTCTTATTAACGGCTTATTTGACTAATAAATAAAGACAATAACTAAATAAAGACATACATATAATGTAGGACACTATATTCATTATTAAGAGCTAGATATTTTAGTAATGGGGGAAAAAAGGGTTGAGTGTGCTCATTGGGGTTTTGGTGGAAACTTAGGGTGTTTTCACACCAGCACTATTTGACCCAATTAAAACAAACTCTGATTTGTCTGCTCTCTTCGTGCGGTTCGTCTCGTCAGGTGTGAAAACAGTAATCACACGGGTGAGTATCAAATTAACTGTACAGAGACTTGCAAGAGGACATGGTCTCGGTCCAGTCCCAAACTAAGGAGCGGTTCGCTTGTGATGAGAACGTGATCCGACCTCAATCCCACCCAACTATGGCGTAACTCCACAGCCAGTTAGTGCTAAAACTTTACTGTTACTGCTGTCATGCATCACTAACTCACCTCATAGACTGTGTCACTCGGCACTGTCTCACAGCAGATAATTGAGGCATCTCAAGACAGTTAAACAGTGGAATGGAGCCGTACTTTGGGACAGGTCAGTGCCACGCAGCATCACACACACACCGAGGGGCAATTTCAGCATCTCCAATTCACATGACAGCATATGTTTTTTGGAGGAAAGTGGGGCTGTTTTTGTGATTCTTTGTAAAGTTCTGTAGTGCCAGCTTTTCTAAATCGTTAATTTTAATAATACATGATATTGAGTTCTCCATCTGTTGTTTCATATTGGATGAATTATGGACTGCAGTAGCTGTTACTGTGTTGCTTTGGTCTCCCACCCATATAAAAGAGAATATTGTTATGACACTAGTTAATAGAGACCATACATATGTGGATATTTGTTTTCTCCCAGTTTTGTGCTAAATAAATGTATATCTTGCTTCCATGGGCATTATAGTACTGAGCCTGCATTAGTTGGAGTTCTGTTGATTATACAAGGTTCCTGATTCTTCTGCATTTAGACATGAGTGCATCACTGTTAATTAAGTACCAACTATCTTTGCATTTATTTGGAGTCAACTTTATTTCAATGTTAGGCTTTGTGAATAGAAGAATGTTTAAACTCAGCAGCTTACATGTGAAAATGTAAAACATTATCAGCTTACTTAATACAAGCTGTATCCCTAGCCTAGGTTGTAAAAGAGTAAAACTGTGGTCAGGGTTGCCAGGTCCAACAAAATTATCCAACCCAAAGTCAGTCTAAAACCCGCCCTTCATAAGCTTAAACTAGCCCAAAATATATGTCTGTCACACGTTTGAAGCAAATGGCAAAACAACTATGAGTGTATGACTTAGTATTTTGTTTATAAGGGATTTATTATCAGTCCATCAAACCTTTTTCTTTTTCCCAGTCCTTGCAATACCACATCCCGTATTTCCCCATTTACCTGGCATATTAGCTAGTGACTGTTTTCTCCTCACCTTCTGTCTCTCTCTCTCTCTCTCTCTCTCTCTCTCTCTCTCTCTCTCTCTCTCTCTCTCTCTCTCTCTCTCTGTCTCTCTCCTTTTCAGGCTATCTTTCCTTATAGTGTTATGTTCTCTTTGTTGTTATTGTTGTATTCAAACTTCCTTAGTGTCGACTTATACATGTTTCGTCACCGTGTTGAAGTAATATCCTAGGTAACACCCACAGATTTTTTTTTTTTGGCAGCCGTGGTCATTTTTAAAAGTAGCCCAAAAATGCACCCCGCCACCCTTGAATTTTCACCCACGACTGGATTTTTAAACAAGCCCAATTTGGCGTGAAAACCGCGAACCTGGCAACTCTGACTGTGGTCTAGTGCCCTAGTGATGGACAGTAAATTTAGCATTTTTAGGTATTTCTAGTATATGTTATAAAGAAGCTCATTACATAAGATGCTACATTACAACTGTGAATAGGCAGAGAATATCTAAAATTATTTTAAACATATTACAACATATTACAAGTGTTCAAGGTATTAATAATTAGCATGACAAGCTGATAACACATTTGGGTGGTATGAGCAGTTTGTCAGGCCAAAGGTGTAAAGAAACCTAAACCCTTATGTTACTTTAAGTAATGCAGATTTGTCTTACCTTGTAGGTGTGTCCATTTTCATAACAGCCACACTGATCAGCTTTAACACAGCCTGTTCCATTGTTATAGAATCCAGAGTTGCACATACAGCCTTCAGCACAGATCTGAACATCACAGCTGATGATTTCAGTGAGACCAGGACAAGGTGTGCCACATGACTGAGCACAGATTTCATAGTGACTGTTAGCAGGGCATGCCAATGCTATGAGGGACAAGGAAAATAATTATGTATAATATTATAATATATTATAATGATAATATATGGAATTTGACATGGCATTATAGCAAAAATAATGGACTCTTTTCAGACCTTGAATAATGCAAAAGAAATTCATATAAATTTTTAAACAACATTATACAAATGTTTTAACTGTTAGATATGTCACTTCTGGTGCAGTTTGATGGCTTGTGACAATCCTTTCTCTCAATCACACTTGACTGATAGAACATTACTGAAATACACTTGAGCAAGCAATTTCCAACTGATTGCCATGGATAGGGCTGCCCACGTCTTTGGGCAAGTTTGCTTACTGCCCCCTAAATCACTATTGTGTCTGTATGTGTGTTTAACTTCACGGATGGGTTAAACACAAAGGTCAAAGTCCTGTGTGTGCAAGCACATTGTATAAACACTTGGAGGTATTATAATTTCATATTATACTCACGACAAAATGTTGATGTTCTCCAGTTGTTAACAGGAACTCCAAAGTCCTGACAGTCAATCATGTAAGCAGCAATGCTGTGGCAGAGCATTTTTTTATCTCCATCACCCATACAGACATCATAGACACAGTCTCTGAAGTAGGATTCAGGGTTAATTACACGGTGACAGGCAGCAAATGGACCTTGAGGGTTGGTAATGATGCTGCAGTCATTTTCAAATATGACTTTCTTGTCTTCAGGACACTTTGAACAAACGTCACCACTGCAGCCATCACCACACACAACACCAGGTGTAAACACTTTCCAAGCAGCTCCAAATGTTGTAATATCTTTGGTAATTTTACCATCTGGCAACTGGAATTCATCATTCTTATCACCATTAAAGTTTCCACACAATCCACAGGTCTTGCCTTGGTAGGTGCCAGGCAATGTGATACTGACATGATAAACCATATCATAGGCAACTCTCAGGCCAAAGTCTGTAGTGATCACATTTTGGAAGCCCTCCTGTTGGACTGTGACTTTTCCGTTGTCCAAACTTACAGGAATGTTGGTCAAGATGTCATTAATCTGAAAACATAGCAAGTAATTAAATGTAATATTGGTGATGTTGTTTTTGTTGTAAATTCAAAAGTGTAGCATTTTTCATTATCTACTTTATTTATTTACAGATGTAGCAGTTCTAGCTGACAGTTTTGGATTTTTCAGTTTCTTTTGTGAAATGTATTAAATAAATAGTTAATTATGCCATGCTGACAGCAGTGTTGGGGGATAATGAGGTACAATATAATGTGGTAAAGTAATTGGATAACTTTTTTTCCTGTAAAACACAATGCAAAGAAATACAGTCTAAATTCCTGTAATTGCATTAATGTTACCATTTTCTGTTTCTTGTCTTAATTGTTTGTCTCTAAAAGAACAATATTAAATCAGGCACAAATATCAGAATTCTGTTCATATTTCATATTTGTTCTAGTTCATAATTTGTATGGACATATGCTACCTGTTACAGATTACTGTTTTGAGTGGCGCAGCTCCAGTACAGGGAAAATATTTTTATCAAATATTTAAATAAATTTTGTTTTGATCCTGCTGTTTTTCTTTTATAGCATCACTCATTCATTTTAATCAATCACAAACTATCTGGTTAAAATCAGAGGATGTATGCATGTAGATCATTATTAGCAGATTTATGCTACTGTAGTGCTGGAGTATTGTAGTACTGTAGTGTAAAGTAATGAGATTCCTTAAATAAAATCTGTAACTTATGGCCTTCTGAGAACATGTACTTCTTTACATCAGATGGCTGCTCTTGTAACCTGACCTCAGTCACTTAGAACTGCCAAAGAAATGTAAGCACTACAAAATGTAAACACACACAATGCATATGGATATATAAATATTGAACAAGAAATTCTGAATAAAAAAAATAACTATTTTTAGGAAATTAATAAGAACAGGGAACACTAAAATTTCTGTCAATAGAATACAGTCTGGAGAGTAGCAATTGCACAAAATACAGTATCTCACAAAAGTGAGTACACCCCTCACATTTTTGCAAACCTTTTTATCATATATTTTCATTGCACAACACTGTAGAAATGAAACTTGTATAGAACTGAGAGTAGTCAGTGTACAGCTTGTATAGCAGTATAAATGTACTGTCTTCTGAACAGAACTCAACACACAGCCATTAATGTACATGTTAAAATTGTGCCCAATTGTGTCAATGTTCCTCCCTGGTGTCATGTGACTTGTGACAAGGTCTCAGGTGTGATTGGCGAGCAGGGCTGTTAAATTTGGTGCTTTGGGTACAATTCTCTCATATTTGCCTCTGGACGTTCAACATGGCACCTCATGGCAAATAACTCACTGAGGATGTGAGAAATAGAAATGTTGTTTTCCACAACAATGGCCTAGTCTATAAGAAGATTGCTGACACCCTTAAACTGAGCTACAGCATAGTGGCCAAGATCATACAGCATCAAACAACAGGACAGGTTTCAGTCAGAACAGGCCTTTGACAGGATCGAGCAAAGAAGTTGAGTCCATGTGTTCAGCGTCATATCCAGAGGTTGGCTTCAAAAAAGAGATGCATGAGTGCAGCCAGAATTGCTACAGAGGTTGAAGAAGTGGGAGGTCAACCTGTCAGTGCTCAGACCCGCTCAGATCTGCATGGCCATCGTTCCAGAAGAAAGCCTCTTCTAAACCTGATGCACAAGAAAGCTCACAAACAGTTTGCTGAACACAAGCAGTCCAAGAGCATAGATTACTGGAACCATGTCCTGTGGTCTGATGAGACCAAGATAAACATGTTTGGCTTAGATGGAGTCCAGCATGTGTGACTGCACCTTAGTGAGGACTACCATGATAACTGTGTATTGCCTACAGTCAAACATGGTTGTGGCAGCATCATGGTCTGGGGCTGCTGGCACTGGGGAGCTGTGGTTCATTGAGGCAAACATGAATTTTAATGTACTGTGACAGAGCACCTTCAGAAACTTGTTCTGTTTTCCAACTTGATAATGACCCCAAACACACCTCCGAAATGTCAGCTGCCTTGCTGAAGGTAAAGGTGATGGACTGGCCAGGTATGTGCCGAGACTTAAACACAATTGAGTAGCTGTGGGGTATTGGGGCATCCTCAAGTGGAAGATGAAGATATGCAAGGTGTCTAACATCCAGCAACTCCATGATGTTATTATCATGGAGGAGTGGAAGAGGATTCCAGTAGCAACCTGTGCAGTAACATGGAGCTATTTGGACATTAATGGCTGTATGTTGAATTATGTTCAGAAGACAGTAAATCTATATTGTTATACAAGCTGTACACTGACTACTCTAAGTTATATACACATTTTAATTTCTATATTGTTTCTAAGACATAATCAAATATTTTGCAGAAATGTGAGGGGTGAACTCACTTTCGGGAGATACTGTAACAGACAATAATTTACAGAATTACCTTCTAGCTTTGTTTCCAAAATACATATACTTACAACTTGCAATGTCAAAGACAGTTTAGGGGCTTGTTATCCATTACACTACCCATTACACCATTTCACAACATACCAACCACAACAGGTCACACTAACCAGTTATGAAAGATTGTACTAACCATAATCTGATGTAATTGATTTCGTCGCAGCACTAAAATCATGCCATAAACCTCCACAATGACCACCTTGGCCATGGATACATTTGGACTTGTCTGAATCTCATCCCATTTCATATTCTCCACTATAACTGCAAATGGTGTGAGTTTTGTTCCCTCCAGGTGGCAGCCTTCAGCTGCAATGTAGGTGCAGGTTCCCTGGAAGTCATAGGTGCTGCTGTCAAAAGTGTTGTAGTGGGGATCACCATAGATGTTGCAAGTGCCATTAGATAGTGCATGGCAGCCTCTGACTGCTTTAACAATATTACATGCTGTTCCTGTTGGGCAGCTTGCAGTTTCACATATAACTTGACCATCAGTTGGGTTGCAGGTGCACTTTGTGCTACATGTGTTATCAGCCCAGATGGATTCTCCAGCCTGGAGGTAGCGCTTGTCACCTCCACTGACATACATACAACCACACTGAGTTTTAGGGACACACTTGTTTCCACTCCACAGATATCCATCATTACACACACAGGCCTCTACACAGCTGGCTTTGCATTCAGCAGAGGGGGTGGGATTCTCACAGGTAGCAGGACAGGCACAGCTCTCAAAGTGACTGTTTGCAGGACATTTAGGAACAGCTGAAGGATTTTAAAAAATGTGTAGTTAAATAAGCCAGATTTATAAAAAAAAATTTACAGTGCAAAAAAAACTGTTTTAAACAAATAACAATAATGAGGGAAATAAACGATCACTTATCACACATTTGCTGCAATGTCCTGTAACATCCACACTCTTTATTGAAATACCGTGTGAAGTGTACAGTTGCATTAAAATCTCACATATTGCTGTAGCCAAGGCTAAGGTCATGGAAGCTCTCAGAAATGCTTCATTATGAGAAGTGTGTGGGTCTTGAATGAATTTTAAAAACATTAATAAACAGTTCATTCACAAACCCCTTTTCTGTGGAAGTGTCCCTTTTCAAATGTTGGGACATTTTCTAAAAACCTGAAATCTGTAATGTGTTAATTCACCTGAACCTTTATTTTACAGGCAAAATGAATTCACTGTTTGTAATAATTAAGCTATTTTTATAATTATTTAAAAAGAAATAGAAATTGATGCCTGCAGCATGCCAGCAACAGCAACGACTGCTCTGGAAGATTCCACAATTAGCAGCTTAAATGGTAACAGTTGAGGTCATCAAGCTTAATTATAAAAGGAGCATCCACCAAAAGCTTTTTTAAGCTTGGATGGGTAATTGTTCACCACTTTGTGCAAACTTAGTGAGAGAATTTTCAGTTCAAAGACAATGTTTCTCAGTACAAGATTGCAAAAAAAATTGGTCTTTCACCATCTACAGTTCATACTATCAGGAAAATAATCTGAAAATGTTCTTAAGTAAAGGCCAAGAGAGCTTGGTTTTTGATTAAAAAACGTGCATCATAAAAAGTGCAAAATAAACTACAAGATAACACTTGTTAAGGTAACACTGATGCAGAGGCTTGTATTGGTACTTTGGAGAGGCATATTGTTATGAGACCAACGCGCCAGCCAGGGAGCAAAGTCATTCTCCCTCTGAAAAGCAGCCTTGTCTGTAGAGAAAACAGATCAAGTGCAGGGAGGAGAGATGTGAACTGAAATATAACAGGAACACAACTCCAAAAGAACCAAAGAAATTAATAAAGGAATGAGTCAAGCTCAGACTAATTAAAACTTGCCTTGTCAGCACCTGAGCGTAGGCCAAAACCTTCCACTGCCACCTGGGGTGGGTCTGAAGAGATTCCCATGCTCTGCAGGTGCAGTGTCACCTGAGAGGAGCCTCTGCACCACTCAATGAGAGCTGTGGGGAACTAAGCCCACTCAGTGCCATAAACAGGGAGGAGGGGCCACCATAACGCACCACGTCTGAAATACTGACCATAGTAACTGTGGCTCGTGGGTATACCGGTGAGCCTTCTCCCCAGGCCACAACCCTCTAAATCTCTATGAAAAAAATAAAGAATGCCACGTCCCTGCCTCCATGGCAGAGAAGAGGTAGTAATGAGTAGTAATTGAGTAATGGAGGTTCAGGGCACAGAAGTTGGGGTGAGCTAGCCCCTACGAAACTCTGGTCTGCAGACAAGGAACTGAGATGGCAGAATGATGAATGAAATGCCTCCAAATGGGTTTGCTAATTAGAGTGTGTGTGCTAAATGACCTGCCTGCAGTCCAGATCTGTCTCCTATTGAAAATGTGTGGTGCATTATGAGAATCAGACCACTGACTGTTGAGCAGCTTAAGTCTTGAATACTGCAAGAATGAACAAAATTCAACCTGCAAAGCTGCAATATTTAGTATTAAACAATGTAAAATGAATAATTAACTGAGGTGATGTGGCCGACTGTTAAACATTCCTCATTCCCAGTGTGATGCAGACATCAATTTCTAATGTTGTTTATCTTTAATAAATAGAAAGTTTTTGTCCTTTTGACAGTTAAATAAATGTTCAATAGCAATGTTTCCCAACTTTTCTGGGGGTTTGTACAGTTAATCCTTTGAAGAGAGTTTGAGAACAAACAATTAAAATGTAGCTTGTACATATTTCTATAAATTCTATAACTTTGTCTTGTAGAAATACTTACGGCAGTCAATGAGATGTAACCAGTTGTACACATGTACACCAGCTCTCTCACATATATCTGTGTACGTCTGTGCTGTCTTGCATAGAAAGTTCTTGTATCCTTTTCCCATGCAGAAGTTAAAAAGGCAATTTTCATAGAAAACCTTGGAATCAATGAGAGATTTACAATCTCGGAATGGGCCATCAGTGAGAAGTGTTACAACATGACAGAAGCCCTCTGCTTTCAAATGATCAAACCAGGATTCTCCTTTACAGCTCTCACACTGGTCCACACAACCATCAGTGCAATAGGCATTTCTTGGTAAATCTGGAACCCTCCAGCTCTCTCCCAGAACTGAAATACTGCCTGCCAAAGAACCACTGGGAGTAGTGAGGTCGTCATTCTTTTTCTCGTTGAAGTTTCCACACATGCCACACATCTTTCCCATAAAGCTGCCTGGTATCTTTATTGCCAAATACTGCTCCCAGTCATACTGAACTGACAGACCAAAATCAGTCTCCACAATGACCGAGAGGCCGCTTTGCTGAAGAGTCACTTTACCATTGACCAAGGAACTTGGAAGGTACCAAAGAGTGCTGTCAACCTAAAATAAATGAGACCATGAAAAATTTGGTGAGGATGAGTTAGATTTGTTTTTTGTAAAATTTTAATTCTTTAAAGTGAAGCATCTCATTCACCCTGTAAGTGCTAAATCAATCTGACAATAAACAACATTACATATACTTACCCGTACAAGTCCAAACTCATGGCGGAGAAAGGCAATGATTGTACCGTAAACTTTAATGGCAACTCTGTTGACAACACTGGTTTTTGCATTGCTATAGTGTTGATTCTCAATCAGGATCTCAAAGGCTGGGTGTACTTGGTCCACATCACAGTTCTTAGCCATGATGTAGGAGCAGTTACCCATGAAATTGTAGTAAGTGCCATCAAATGTGCGGAAGTGTATGTCACCCATCACCCAGCAGGTACCAACAGAAACTGAAGAGAAGGTTGACAAAATGTTCTTCATTTTACATTATTAGCCTTCTTACAATTGATTCTACTGCAGTACAGTGGTAACCCTACTTACGAGCATCCCTACTAACGAGTATTCCAGGTAACGAGTCGAGATCTCTGAATATTTTTGTTCCAGGTAACGAGTAAAATTCCAAGTAACGAGTAGCGTAAATTTCTTCAAGTATGCTAACCGCTAGGGGCGCTGCGGTCGTAGCACCCCTAGATGCTAGCGTAGAAGAAGAGGTCAGTCAATACCTTTGACCGAAAGTGAAAGTGAAAGTGCTAGTGAAAGTGACACAAAGACAGCAAAAGGTAGTGAACAAGAAAGTTAGATAAATTTTACTTTTACTTTTCATATGATAAGTGTAACCATGCCATACACGTACGCCCGTCCTCCTGTCCTCCTTAGCCACCAGCCTACACGAGCACCGTCAGTCTCCCTCTCATTAGCGGCCAGCCTACACGAGCATCGTCGTCGTCTCATTTATGTTTTAAAAAACCCATATAAACATATTTTTTAGCATATTAAAGTATACTGTATATTAGCCGGCTGACACGGATTAATCAGTTTTACATGTATTCTTACGAGGAAAATGCATCCAGCTAACGAGCAAACCAGCTAATGAGCTCGGCTCCTGCACGGATTAAACTCGTAAGTAGGGTTACCACTGTATATATAAGCTAATGTGCAACCAACTGGAATGTTTTTCTACATTCACATTTTACTGTAGCCAATAGCTTCTTGAGTACATTAATTCTAACTCTTAATTCTTATTAAAGTTAAACAGTTTTTGTACAATTGGTCTTAAGTTGAATCCCACTGTTCAAGCACAAGTTTAAAACTCATATCACTCATGATTGGCAAAGTAAGATTAACAATATTAATCAATTGCCCTTCAAGAAAAAACATATTAAAATGATGAATGAAAAAAACTCTCGCATTAGTTGCTTTATTTATGGATGAGAGCTAATAAACTGTATGTTCTACTCATATGACCAGACAAAAAAAAGATATAAAACATTAGCCATTATGCTTCAGATGCAGATAGTTCTACTACAGTTATATGCACTATATAAGTACTTGTACAGATTTTTGGAACAGAATAAATACTTCAGTTTCACTGTAGCTGTGATTATTTTGTTACTATAATCATATTTATAACAGTTTTGTTCTTACCTGGAGGATTACCAAGAGCTGGAGATCCATATCCATTCTCTTTAGATACACCAAAGCTGTAGAGGGCAAATGGTGAATCTGGATGTGCCACCTCATACATGTGTAAGTTTTCTCCATAAATGAACTGTGTCCATGAATATTCACTTTTCCCCACTTGAGTCCACTGAAGGTCTTTGGAAATTGGAGTGCTATCTAATGTCAGTTTAGCCAAGTCAGAGGTGCGAGCTATAATTATGGCTTCATTAGAAAAACCAACTTGTCCCTCCATTGTGTAGGAGGTGCTGAAATGTTCTGTTGGCAGGATGGTAATGAGGAATGGGTCATTCAACACCCCATTTTGATTGGTACCGCCATTAAACTCATACAGCACCTGAACGCCTTTATTAGCAATGAGATGCAGAGAGTCTGGATATGGAAGGTTGATAAAGATGAACTCTCCAGGCACCATTTGTTTGGTTGTGGTGGCTCCATCTTGAATAGTGATTTGGAGCTGAGTATTCTGGGAAGCCTGAATGATGACTGTGTCAAATCTGTTTGAAGGTTGTGTGTAGGCAATAGTTGCAACCACGAACTCTGTACCCCAGCTACTTACAGGAAGTAGCTGTTCGTATACATGATTACAGTCTGAAAAATACCAGGTACAGCTGTGTCCTGTGAAAACTGCAACTGGTTGCTTGGCAGATACTTTGGAACCAGTCAAGTCATCTTTACTTTGGATCTGCACACTTTCAAAGGGTTCCAAATTGAGGATGAGTGTGCTTCCTCTTGGGTACTGCTGCTCTTGAAAGGTCACTGCACCATTTAACAGAATTTCCACAGAGTTTTGAATGCCTTGATTGGTGATAGCAAACTCTTTGAAGCTATCAGGTGGACCCATCTGTGGAGTGTAGATGTAGTACTCTGTTCCCCAGTCTTTGACAGGGTAGATCACTGAGGTGTCTGACGTGTAAGGTTTGAAATTTAGAGTCATCACAAGAATTTCTTGGTCAGCTTCCACCTGGACAGTTTGTTTGTTTTTTGTGCTTCCAATCATTTCCACTCCATCAGGAAGCTGCAATGATGCCCCAGTTCCTGGCTCAAGAGTGTTCTCAAAGACTTTTCCCAAAGCAGTCACCTTCACTTTGGTGCTTAAAATGGCACCTGGGGGGCTAGAAATCTCTACTATGAAACGTGATGGACCTTCATTGTTCCCTGCTTTGTAATTCTGCATGAAAGACAGAGCAAATTCTTTCCCTACAGGCCCAGCCCTGCAAAGCCCTGAGAAATGTAAAGAAAATTAACATAAAAGTTAAATAAAACATGTCCTATATGTATACATGCAAAATGCATAACACACATGTATTTGCATTATATTATATTTATACGGGGTCTTGTTATATTAAGTACTTTAAATTTAAACATCTGCATTTCTTAGAGAGGTCAGATTATAAATGTTAAATTACTGTGTGATCAGCTTTAAAGAATTAACTCTTTCATTCAAATATGGGAGGTTAAAATCTTATCTCATGTTTCTTTAACTTGCAACTTACTTAAAATCTGAATTAGTTAATTGAAATTAAATAATAATCTAATATTCTTAAAATACTGTATAAAAGGATTTCATCACTGTTAAAAAAGGGGGAATAAGGTCTTACCACAGAGCAGGCCAGCAACCAAAATACAGAGATTTCTAAACTCCATAACTATAAACAAATAGCAATCAATTAGTTCCCACACAATGTTAGACAAATTCATACTTAAAAAAGATATCAAATTCATTATTATTAATATTAATATTAATAATAATAATAATAATAATGTCAAAAACTTAAGTAATAAAAAAAAGTCATCTTATTTCATGGACTAATAGCATCATATCTTACCTTAGTCTGAACTTTGACACACAGTGTGAAGCTGAACTAAATTCTGTGGTTTAAATTCACTTCTCCAAGTCTGCATCAGCCAATCAGTGCTGTGCGTTGTGTCATTTTTTTTGCTGGAATGTTTGTAGACCACATAATGGAAAGCTTTTGGTCAGACTGACCACACCTGTCTTATCTTATGCTTCTATCCACAGTGAGAAAGTGCATTTTCATATCACTAAAATACGTGCTGTACATATTATATATCGACCTTACATTGTTATGTATACACCATACTATATGTTACTCTGCAATCTTTCATGCTGCACTGTATGGGTTGTGTAATTTAGTCAAGTAATAAGTCGAAGATGGTGCCTAAAATACAGTGGCAGAAAAACACAGCTGTGTACAGGCAGGAGGAGAGTGCTCGAATCACTTTATTTGTGAAGAAATACTAAACAATCTAAAGGTCCTCTAAAGATCAGTGATTCTCTGATTGTGACTGTGATTGTTGTGATTGTCTGGCTGCAGGAAAAAGACCTTTTGACAAACATACAAAGTTTAGCACAGCTGGTTTGTAACAAAATTAACCACATTTGGCAAAGACTGATCTCTTAATGCTTGCATTTATGATGAACAATCATTTTGTTTTCCATCAGACTGATAAATGCTCTGATGTTGGTGTAAACTGATATGGTGTGCAGTTTGCATCAAATGATTTATGTAACTCCATGTATCCATGTAACTCAGTTACTGTGATGTTTTTGAGTGGCAAGCTGTGTAGTAACACTGATACCGTAAACGATATTCACGTAAGCAAACGTATGCAAATATTTAATTTTTTATTGTCTGCTCCCAGCATGGGGCCAGCATTAGTGTGCCCCACAGCTCATTACTGAAAGAGTGTTGAACATGAGTACAGAGTTTTCAACTACTCCCTTGCTTAAACTGACACCGGCCCCATAGTCATTATCTTAGTGAAGAGTGCAGAATGTACTGACCTTATGCAACACATACAGGAATATGTGTTGCGTATATGTGACCCCACCAGGGAAAACCAGGCCAAAGTCACTTGGCAATTTATTGAGATATCGTGTCAATATCGTGTCACTCACATTAGCGACAAAACAAACAGTTTCAGATATCTATTGGAGTACATATTTTGATCAAAAACAAAACTTAAATTCACAAAAACGTTTTGAAAAAAACAAATTTTGAAAAAAAAGAATGACTTTGACATGGTTTTCCCTGGCGGGGTCACATATATGTATTGGAAACTACTGTTATTTTCATAAGTAAATACACAACAAGGTTAGAAAATAATTTTCAATAAAATAAATGTAAACAAAATTATTGTCACACATTGCTCCACAGTGACCTCTAGTGGGGCCGGGCCTCACCTACCCCTAATATATAGAGTTTTCTTCTAATAATGAATACTTGTGCAACCTGAATAGTATTTCTGTAATCATGCTAGCACAGTACAGTACTATGAAATGAAGTGCCAAACTGAGTGCCCATGGAGTCACATCACAACAACATTTCATGTCATGTCATACGCCGTCATCGCTTCGCGATGGTAGGCTGCACAGATGAGTCACTTCTCTCCAATGCCATCTGTCTCTGGTTGCTTGTAGCAGGCTAGCACCTGATAATCCAGTCCATGTCTTGATGTTATCCATCCAGGTTATTCTTGGTCTTCCACGTCTTCAGACTCCCTCCACAAGTCCAGTCATAACACTTCCTTCAATGCTCTCATGTGCATGCCTCATCACATGACCAAAGTAACGTAACTTGCGAGATTTAACGTGCATCAGTAACTCCTTTTGAGTACTAGCATCTCATAGACTTGCTCAGTGGTCATCATCTTCATCCATGAGACCTTCAGCAACTTCCTGATGCACTTGTTCTCAAAAGCCTGAATACGTCTTTCTTCCTCTTTCTTCAGTGTCCAGGCTTCACATCCATATGTAGCTACTGGCCAGACCAAGGCTTTCATCAGTCTTAGTTTGGTGTTGGTGCTAATTGACTTGCTTTTCCACATCTTTGTCAATTTGACCATCACCAACATGCCCATGGCCATTTTTGTCTTCACTTCACTGGCACAGTCTGCAGCTTTTGTTACTCTGCATCCCAAATACGTGAAAGAGTCTACTTGCTCCAGAAGTCTTCCTTCGACTGTGATCTTCAGTATATCTTCAGTGTTCGTCATCACATTTGTTTTAGCTGCATTGATCTGCATGTTATATTCCTTTGCAGCCTTCTCAATGCGACTCACCAGCTCTTCTAGTTGTTCTTTTGATGTGGCCAATAAGACGATGTCATCTGCATATCTGAGATTGTTAATAGTCCTTCCACCAATCTTGAATCCTCACACCAATCTGGAATCCTTTATCATTTACAAAGCAAAAACAAAAGCTGAGAACACAACAGCATTAATGGAAAACATAATGAAATTAAGAAAATGCTACAAACAAAAATATCACAATGCAGTGACATTAAGAAAGCGCAGTGCAACATTAAAAAAGCACAACGCAACAACATTAAGACAGCACAACACAATGACATTAAAAAAGCGCAACACAACGACATTAAGGGCGCCCACCAACACAAACCAATGCAAATCAGGTCAGATCAGCGCAGCGCCTGTGTTGTGCCGAATCCTGACTCCCCGCCAGAATCCGACTCCCCTACACGCGCATCACACAGCGGTGTGGGCAGAACGAATCGCACTCTGTGTTTCTGTATTTAAATAATTACTATTATCATAATTTCTTTCACAGAAAACAACAGAACATTGTAGTTATATATATTGTTATAGTTAACAAACAGAAGTCCTAAATAAATCCATATTATTAGAACACTGTTAAAACAAAATACACAACCGAGATTCTGCTGCAGCTCCTAACATCATCTCGTGTTGTTGGTCTAAATTCAGTGATTCACATCTTTTCAGAAGAAATAATGACACTGTACACTTAATACACTGTACATCTTAATGTTCTCTGACCCAGAGCTGAGTTATAAACACAAGTGTGCATAGAGTTGTGTGAAACACACATTATATTATAACAACCTGACCAGAGACACCTGCACTGCAAAAACAACAATGTTTAAACAATTAAACAATGTTTAAGCTTTGATTGGTCAAACATCTTAGTCTATAGATTAAATGCTCAAATCTCTATTTTTATAAAATCAGCAGAGTTAAAGTTGCATATTTTTGTGTAATTAAATGAAAAAGAATTTACTTCTTGCAGGTTTTTGACGTGGTACTGGCAACATGTTCAAAACAACATTTTTGCTTGTTTAAGTGTCCTGTTTTTCTATGCTGTTCTAACAGGCTCTACACAGGATTATGTGTAAGTGGGGTGTAAAACCCCACATATGTCAAATGTCTAGGTGTGTAGATGTTACCCTCAAAAGCATTTTATTGTAGCTTCTTCATAGGGGATTAAAAAAAAATAATAATTGTTTTATTTTTTTATTTGCAGTCTGTTATGTGCCAAGTTATTTTAGACTACGTTGATGCATTGGTGTCCCACATTGTCCCATACAAACATAGTCTTTGTCCCACATCCGGTGAATTGGAATCTGGTCACCCTAGTCATAGTACCTTCTCTTTCTAAATGAAAGAGAAGGTAGTCCTTTGGCGAGTGGTTCTCACAAACATTCGCCAATGATCTTAAATCATTAAGATGATCTTACATTTCATCAGTTGTAGTTAACTAGCTAAGCCCAATTAAGTCCAATGGCCAGTATTGCTAGAGAACAGTCGCTGTAAGCCAAGGCATTACTAATAGAGAGGAAACTATCAGAACTCTTTAACCAATCGTGCTTTTAGAATGAGGTTAGGACCGCCCACTCAATTAACATACGGGTTGAAGAAAAGTAAATGCACACAAGTGGAAATACATAAATAAATAAATGTAGGCATGCAGAAATACATAAATAAATAAATGTAGGCATGTAGAAATACATAAATGAATAAATGTAGGCATGTAGAAATACATAAATAAATAAATGTAGACATGTTAAATACATAAATAAAGTAAAAACATGTATTATTAGTATATACACTTTTTCATGAAAAAATTTATATCTATTTATTTATTTTTAGTTTTACTTTTGTCATGTTTGGTCCTCCATTTATTTATTTATTTATTTATTTATTTAATTATTCATTTATTTATCTATCAATTTATTTATTTATTTATTTATTTATACTTTTGTCATTTTTGGTCCTCCATTTATTTATTTATTTATTCATTCATTCATTCATTTATTTATTCATTTATTTATTTATACATTTATTTATTTATTTATTTATTTATACTTTTGTCATTTTTGGTCCTCCATATCAGACAGGCAGTCAAACATTGCTTGCTATTTTGTGGTATGTTTTTACAGGTTGAACATGTTTTGTCTATTTTGTGGATACAATATTGGCGCTGTTCTGTTATACTGCATCTCCTGTGGTAGAAATGTACAGTTTTTGGCTGAACATGAACATGACGGTAAGTCTTAATCTATAACCTACATATTAAAATTCCTGCAAGAATATTTAATGTAGTTTTCCATGGGAGAGTCTAATTTGTTAAAACAATGAGCTGGGAACACAATTTCTCATACATTGCTCTGCATAAGTACTTTATTGCTGAAAGGGTGAACCTGTGATAAGAAAGGAAAGTAATACATATTACATTAAGCATTTTAACACCATTAAAACCTATTGTGAGGATAAAGCTTAATGTGGCTCAACTGTATTTAAAGAATGACATAGGAACACCAAATTTCACTCATTTATTACTCTTCATAAGTACTCTCTACTGCTGCAAGGACTAACTGCATTAGTGCCTATGATGTTGGCAGCTTCCACATCTGGAAAGGCAATTTCAATGCTGAACATTATGTTTTAGAACTTACTTTCTAATCTAAACAATGCCTCCATCTAGGAAGGCCTTGCATGTTTCAGCAAGACAATGCTTAACATACTGCATTCATCTCAATAGCATATATTTGCAGAAGAGGAATCTGAGTGCTTAACTGGCCTCCCCGTAGTCCAGAACTTTTAATTGAAAACAATCATGAAAGGACAATATTTAATGTAAAGAAAAAAGCTTAATGTAAAATGTATTACTTATCTTTTGGATCACAGGTTAATTCTTTCAATAGTAGAGAGTACTTATGAAGAGTAATAATTGAGTAAAGTTTGGTGTTCCTATGTTGTTTTTGTTTTAGTACATTAAGCCACATTAATTGTTATCCTTATAATATGTTACAGTGGGGAGAAAATAAGCTTAATTTCTTTTTCACATAAGGCAAGATTGTTTTGGATAGATTTATCCCTAAGTAAATTAAATAATAATTTAAACACTGGTTTTTATATTTGCTCATGTTAACTTTGTCTGATATTAAGGGTTGTTTGTTCGAAAAAATTTAAGTATGATAAAAAATCAAAAATTAAAGAAATTTGTAAGAGGGGAAGTACTTTCACAGCACTGTAATTAATTTGTCTATATACCCAAAACTAAAATAAAATCTTTGATTGTATTTTAGCCCCACTTACTTGGCTAAAATATTTCAGTTAAATATTAAATTAGATATTTGACCAGTATTGATTCATTTGTTTTGACTTCCAGAGTCAGTATATCAAGACTCTTCTGAAGAGGATCTTATTCTGAAATACTTCAGAGAGGGCCATACCTATGAAGACATTTTAGATTTTCTTCAAACAAGGCACAACCTCAACCTGAGCCTTACTTCCCTGAAATTGTTTTTAAAGAGATCATCTTTGTACAGACATAAAAATTACTCACCGCTGCCAGCTGTACGTGCTGCAATAGAACAAGAGCTGAAAGGACCTGGTCAACACTATGGATATCGTGCAATGTGGCAAACATTAAGGCAAAAGTATTTGTTAACAGTAAGAAGACAAGATGTTATGCTTATGTTGTCAGAACTTGATCCATGAGGAGTCCAGCTACGTTCAAAAAGAAGACTTGTGAGAAGAGTGTACCACTGTCTTGGACCAAACCACATTTGGCACGTGGATGGATATGATAAGCTGAGAAGAGTGTTCAGAAGAAAAACTTGCATCGACCTGAGGAGTA
>BRDA01037571.1:0-12463 GCA_036984385.1 Crenuchus spilurus | reverse complement strand
TGCTCAAATGATAAAGTTCAGACAAGAGCATCAAAGACAGAAAACCAGAGACAGAGAGACTGAGAAAGCAGAATGAACAAAGAGTAAAGAGACAGATGAAAGTTCTTTCCAGAAGATCCAGCATAACTTCCTTTATCTCATGTCTGCCCCATTTAAAGAGGCAAAGGGGGACAACCTGCAGGCAATTTCCTCGTGCTACCCTGGAGAGGCTTAATTACCCCTCTTATTATCCCTCAATTACATCGCCCATCACACATATGCCTTTAACACCATCTCACCGAGGTCTTCAGCTAATTTGTTTATCAGTAAAGCAAATGAACAGTGTTGGCTTTTCTCGTTTAATGAGGACCGTTCTAATAGCACATCAGTTTCTGTTCCTCCCTTAACAAACAAGATAATGACTCACTCCTCACAGACCCCACTCACAGCTCAGCACTTCCAATGCCCTTCATGGATATCAAGTACATCAGTTAATGCAACATTATTGTCATTTTAATAGCAACGGCTGCACATTAGATATCGTTTGTTAACTGTTACTGTAATGCTGCTGTAATGCTTTTAATGCCATTTCTGTATACATCGCAATATTAGAATTAATACATCTTTGGCAGTTTCTGAGCAATTTTAATATACAAGTCACTTCCTTGCAATATATACAGTAAGCTTACTAAATTATTCAGAGTACATGGTTTTGGTGAAAATGTGATTTTTTCCAATCTGATAAGTCTTTAAGCAGGAACTGCTGCATAAACTACCTCTCATTTCACTTTCCTTCTCTTGAAACAGATGAAATCATTGGGCATCATTCACAAACCATAAGAAGAAATTTCTTGTTAAAAGCCACTTCATAAAGACTCTGACATTACAAGTGTTATACAAGGTGATGTTCGTGAGGAAGAATAGAATCTATGCACAGTCAACGAGTGCTGAAATGTTTGTGCAAAATTACTGCTTAGTGTATTCTTAAATAAAAATATTCTTAAATTCTACAGCTGTATAATATTACAGATTAAAATTAGGGTTGTAACAATACCAGAATTTAAGACCAATGCTAAGTGTAGTATTATGACACTCAATATCAAATCTATACTCTGTCTATAAATGAAACCCTTACCTTTATCACTAAACATTTATTTACCTGATCAAAGACCACATTTTTACAGTTTAACTTACATCTGTTCTTTTAAAATATGTAAACAAAATACAGTGCTACATTAGGGCAAAAGTATTTGTATTAGAAAGTATTTAAAGTTAAGAGTTTGAGTACTGAAACGTCAATACTTCTGATTCCTGGTTAAACTCGGATTACAATATTTAAGAATAAAAGTGTTGGTGAATGTCACTCGATTTAATTTGAAGAACATTCTTCCATGTTAAAGATGTGTTTGTTTAAAAGCTGAATTTTATTTTTAAATGAAAAAATCACACACAATTGATGGCTTTTTACTTTTGTAAAGAATCATGGAACACAACACAAACTGCTTGTTGTGGCTCTTAAACTGCATTAAGGTCTCGCAGACAAAGATGAGATGGAGAAAGCCACCACAGAGTTTGAGAGTTTTTCAGACTGGATTAGATGTTGTACGCACTAGTTCTACCATATTAGGATGATGCGTGTGGGGCTTTGGGGCAAATCATCACTGATTAGCTGAGTGCCACTCTCCTTATACTCGCCTTCAAACACCTCCGGAGCCATCCAGGCTGCGCTGCCTTTGTTGTTGGTCATGTGTGTCTGGATGTCACACGCCGTTCCAAAGTCACAGATCTTCAGAACAGTGCCTCCAGCAACCAGCAGTAAACTAAAGAAACATCAGAGAGCAAAACTGCACCAATCAGAGACGTTTGCAAGTAAGCAAAGAGTGCCAACAAAAATGCTAATATGGCAATGAATAACAACTTACATCCATCAATCAGAAGAATACAGAAGGTCACATTATTATGTTACATGATTTAATTTATGATCAGTCAGATGTACTTCTTGCATTATTTTAATGTGAACATCCTTTGTGCGAACACACAAGTATAGAAACAACACACAAGCCACATCAGAAAAATATTTGATGCTAAAGCAAAATGAGAGGATCCAGAAGAGTCCATTTCTGACTCCACATGGGGCTTAAGAACAGGACTACATAGCAAAAGTAGTCCATGCATCAACAGCAGTGACCAACGAGGTTGATAAACAACAAAAAAGGCACATTTACAAGAAGCCTTATCCGTGTGGGTGCTGTAGAACATTAAAGCTCTACCTAGTGTCAATTTAACCACTCTACAGGCAAATGAGGACACTGATAAACCCATCCTTTTGTCCCAAGACCAACATTTTGTTTCTTATATTTTATCAGATGCAAAAAGACAACACCGTATTGGCATTATATCTTAACCATCAGCCAGTTTGTGCTCTAAATATTTGTGCCAGCCACTGAAATCAACCAACCAACCAATCAATCAATCAACAGAAATGAAATCAGAACTGCCTGCACAAGTACAGAATCCAGAGGTTCACAAACTGTACCTCAGGGAGAATCTACATTTTTGCTATATCACAGTTCATTAAGAATCAAAGCTGTGAAAAATCTCACTAAATGACATAGCAGCCTCAGTGTTGGCCTCAGATGATGTTGATATGCTGAGCATATGTGGTGAACCAGTTGTTCTCGGACCCATGCAGGTCACGTCTGCAGGAGGAGAAGCAGCTGGTTGGTCGCTGAGCTGCCAGAGGCCTTTTCAATCGCTACCCCATAAATAACCATCCGCAGTCAGACAACACAGCAACCAGCTCTGCCAGACACACTGCAAAAGTACACACAGCTACACCTGGGAATGAAGCTCAGAGTTGTCAACTACTGTAGGATAGTAGAGTATCATTAGTTATGCTTTTGAACACATCAAATTATAAAGATATAGTCCCATCCTGGTCCCATCGTTTTCTAACAACAACAAGGTTGGGTACTAAATATAGAATACCACGATACTTTAAGAGGAACGCCAACATGTGGACCTCAAAAACAGAGTAAATATAAAAAAAAACACTGAGAACACTATTTTACTAACTCTGGCAGTCAAGTAGATGCACATGCCATCAGTCCTGCCACCATATTTAGAAAGGCAACGAGTAAACCTGGGGAGAGCAGAAAAGATCTGAAAGTAAACAGATGCAGTAATGTGTGACTTTATGGTAAACTTCTGCTCCTTTAGTTAAAGGGATTGTGACTAACAGTGGAGCACAATTACTAGTTCACATTTATTTGTATCAATATAAGTGCAACTGAAGATTGTGAAGTTTTGGGAGCATTGAGTTACTGTTTGTAGCTAACCTGGTGCTACTACTCCAGAGCTGGCCTCATATTTTCCTGAACTGGCTATTTACATGTTTATTTTAGGGGGGGGGGTGTCAGTGCATAGGGCCCAGAATTTGGTACATTTTCAAGCTGCCCATATCTAGCTGAATATTTTTAGAACGATCCATTAGTGCCACACTGGGAAAATCACCAACTTTGAAAATTCCAGTTTTGACATTTCAGAAAGAAAAAAATCAGTCCATCAGAAATACAGATATCACAGAAAGTTAAAATCTAATAAGCAATGGTATGTGTGGCACATTACACACTTTGACAGATAAAACAACTGATGTACCATATAAGAATGTATTAGTGTGGGCGAATAAGAGTTCAGAGGGGAAAACAATGACAAAGTAGTAACATAGCTGATTAGACTCTGGGATGGAAGTGCATTCTTCGACGTCAGGAGAGTGTGCTGGAGTATGCACACAAGGGAAACAGTGAAGGGCCTACTTAGACAGTGTTATAAAGTGAGGCAGCAGTGGCAGGAAGTGAGGAGGAAATACTGAAGTGCATACTTGGGTGGTTTGAGGTCCCTGTGAATGAGAGCCTTTGGTTTCATGCCGTGGAGATAGGAGACGCCCTGCGCGCACTGCAGACACCAGCTCATGGCATGGGACGCTGTGTAGTGGGGGAGGGGCTCTGCACCATGCAACACTGTAAACAGAGAGCACCACCATCATCACCATCACAAAGTAACACAAAACCTTTCAATTACTCTGGCCTTATGTCCCGCCTGCAGCAGGACCTGATTGGTAGAAATGTGGACCACGTGCTGAGTAAATCCAATCGAGTGCTTTAAGCTCAACCTGATTCTAAAAACTCAAAAGTTTTTAAAATGATATTCTAATACTAAACTGTTCATTTAATTTAGTGAGCAAGAGTAATTCCATTTATGGTGCACCATTTTAAAAGTAAAATTTAATGCTTTTTAAGACCTTTTTAAGACCTCAATAAATTTAATTTAAGACTCCATAATTTCATTTTTTTGGTAGGAAATATTTAATGTATTGTCTCCTACACTGGAAATTAAAACGTAATGTTTCTCATTTATCAATAATCTTTTCAATTTTGTTCCATTGTGATGCAGACCAGAGCTAACATACATGAGTAGTAAATTAGATCAATAATGAAAGTCCTCAAAACAGCCTGCCGCAAACCAAAAAGTTGAAACATTGTGTACATAAATCAGGGCTTAAAATTCATTGTTCAGAATGGGGATAGGGGGTGGGTGAACTCCCCCCTGAAATGTGCCTCTTAGAGGGGATAATAGCTGCAGACTGACGAACACTCAACTTTTTTTGAGTAGCAACTTAATGAAGTGGCACGGCAGAGCACGGTGTGGTGTGAGGACAGGCACGTTTACTGATCAGTACTGATTGAGTTCACATGCTCACTTATCACGACTTATTACTCAGCACACAGTTCCCACTCACCACCACATCTAGTTATTCAAGTATTACATTTTTACAGTATTTATTCATAATCATAATCATTAAATATTTACTATACAACAATATGTCACATTTTTAACCAGTTACATAACTACCTATATTCAATCTTTGACCACAGAAGCATCACCATACATCAATATGCTCCATCTTTAACTCGTCATACTGTACATCCCTATACTCAATGTTATACAATTCCTTCCTAGTTACACATCACTGTTCAACATTATATTCATTGCTCTCTGTCTCTCTCTCATTACACACACACACACACACACACACACACACACACACACACACACAGAGAGAGAGAGAGACAGAGAGAAAGAGAGAGACAGAGAGAAAGAGAGAGACAGAGAGAGAGAGAGACAGAGCTACCGTTACGTTTAGTCATGTATTAGCGCTGGAGATTTACTCAATGGACACAATTCACAGTTCTCCTACCTGCACATTCACCTTCGAAACGGTGTTTACTAACATCCCCCTTTGTCAAACAGTAACATTATGAAGCTTTGTTACTTTGGTTTTCAGGCTGCACATGGTTCGGCACTTGCAGCTCGTTTGACGAGTTTAAAACAAGCGCTCTGATTGGTTGAAGTTTTCATTTCCCCACAGGTTGCTGTCCAACGATGTTACAGCAATAGACGAGCTGCTTAGAGCGCCTAGTCTCATTTACTACACCATGAAGTTAATCAAATACAGACTATTATGTTTTACTGTGGGCCACTCTACTTTCCTGTTGGTATTAAATGCACCACATGAAAATTTAATACCTTTACATACATTTACGGTAAATTTAAGACTATGTAAGACCTTAATTATCTGGATTTTAATTTAAGACTTTTTATGGACCCGCAGGAACTCAGAGATGTCAAAATATCAATTCAAACTTACCATTATATAGAGAGCCCCCTTCTGCATATTCCATTACTAGACATACCTAAAGAGAAGAAATGAGAGAACACTTTCATCAAGTGAAATCAACATATCTAAAGCCATAATTATACCCTTATACCCTCATTACACGTGATTCTTTCATAAGTCTGCAGAACCTTATGTTTTATACCCAAAGCCCACAGATTCTAATGTACTGTATTTAAATGCAACATATATGTAAATGTTTGTTATTTGTTATAGTACTGCTGCCATACACTCGATTGCTGCACTTTAATGTTCTTCTACTCTTCTGTATTGATTTATTTCATTGCACTAGTGTAATGAGATGTACTAGTGTAGATCGCAGTGAGGCATGTATATGCCTGGATCATGTTAAAGTACAAATTATGTTTGGCAGATTTGTTTTGGGAGACTTACAGGATTGTCACAGGAGCCATACAACTTCACGATGTTGGGATGATTCACACGAGACAGCTGGCGAAGCTGGAAGACATAAAATGTTAGACCAGTATACAGTGCTGCATGAACGTTTGTGAACCCTTTAGAACTTTCAATATTTCTGCAAAAATGTGACCTAAAACATCACCACCACAAGTTCTACAAGTAAATAAAAAGAACCCAGTTAAATTAGTTAGTTAGTTAAACAGTTAAAATAAAAGTCATTTATTTATGGAGGAAAAATGATCCAATGACATTTGTGAGTGAAAAACATTTGTGAATATTTCGGATTAGCTAATTTAGTTAATTTTTAAGGTGAAGTTTGAGTAAAGTGTTTTCAATCAATGGGGTGACAATCAGGTGTGAGCGGGCTCCAAGTTTTATTTATAGAACAGGGATCTATCAATGTCTGAATTTCAACACGTTTGTGGAAGTGTATCATGGCTCAGAAGGAGGAGCTCAGAAAAAGATTTGTTGATGCTCATCAGGCTGAAAAAGGTTGAAAAACTCTCTGTAAAGAGTTTGGACTCGACCAATCCACAGTCAGACAGATTGTGTACAAATGGAGGAAATTCAAGACCACTGTTACATCCCCAGGAGTGATCGACCAACAAAGATCACTCCAAGAGCAAGACGTGTAATAGTCAGTGAGGTCACAAAGGACCTCAGGGTAACTTCCAAGCTATTGAAGGCCTCTCACACATTGGCTAATGTTAATGTTCATGAGTTCACCATCAGGAGAACACTAAACAACAATGTGTGCATGTCTGGGATGCAAGGAGAAATCCACTGCTCTCCAAAAAGAACATTGCTGCTCCTCACCAGTTTGCTAAAGATCATGTGGACAAGCCAGAAGACTATTGGAAGAATGTTTTGTGGACGGATGAGACCAAAATAAAACTTTTTGAATGAAAAGTGTTATGTTTGGAAAAAGGAAAACACTGTGAAACGTGGTGGTAGTATCAGATTTGGGCTGTTTTGCTGCATCTGGGCCAGGACGGCTTGCCATCATTGATGGAACAATGAATTCTGAATGATAGAGAATTCTAAAGGAAAATGTCAGGACATCTGTACATGCACTGAACCTCAAAACAAGGTGGGTCATGCAGCAAGACAACGACCCTAAGCACACAAGTCGTTCTACCAAAGAATGGTTAATGAACAGTTACTGGAAACTAGTTGCAGTTACTGCTGCAAAGGGGGTGGGGGTGTCACACCAGATACTGAAAGCAAACGTTCACATTTTTGCTTCTGACAAATATGTCATATTGTATCATTTTCTTCAATAAATAAATGAGCAAGTACAATATTTGTGTCTCATTTGTTTAACTGGGTTCTCTTTATCTACTTTTAGGACTTGTGTGAAAATCAGACAATGTTTTAGGTCATATTTAGAAATACAGAAAATTCTAAAGGGTTCACAAACTTTCAAGCACCACTGCAACTCCAGATATATAGTCCCCCTAGACTGTAGAGGTGCGTTTCTCCTTCTTAGTCAATGCTCTTCAGTATTAGAGAAGAAAGTTACCCAGACTACAGGACAACAGTAGATTTTGAGACAGATTTGGCCCTCACAACTATTGTGATTTCAGGAGGTTTTAAAACAAAGACCTCAGATTATCGTATGTTTTAGGGAGTTTTGTTTGTCCAATCTACTTCCAATCCAGTCAAGATCTGCACTACAGAGAATCTGGGGTGATTTTGAGGCAGATCTGCCTTCCCTGACATTGTCCTGTGATGTAGGACGTATATAATGCAATATTTACTCCAATCTACTTCCAGTACAGTCAGGGCCCACACTATGGGACAATAGGCCAATTTTAGGCCAACTACCTCCATCAGCAATTGCACATTGCATCCAATCTACTTCCTATTAAGTCAAAGCCCAGACAAGGTCCCACAATGGTCACAAAAGGTCTATCTATTTCAGGATTATCTTAAATGATGATCGTCCCTGATCATGCTATGGTGTAGGGTAATAAAACTATCTTTTTTCCTCCAGACTCCTTCCAAGTTAATCAAGTTCAACTCAGTATCACATAGTTACAGGGTGGACAATGGTTGTCTTGACATTACAGACATCATTCTCAAAAATGAACAGAGCTGAACAGAACTTGTCCGTGTGCACAGAAGTATGGCCAATTAGGACAACCCACAATTTTAACTTCAGCTGGGCTTGATCGGTGCAGGAAGCACATATCTCCAGCATTACAATCACCTTATTGTCATCTGAAATGTTTGCTTAACGTGATTCTTTTCCTAAAAAAATTATAAATAAACATAAGATATTTATAAATAAATATTCCATGCAGTTTATGAGAAAGTCAAAACAAAGTTTTGAGTATCTGAAACACTGGACAACATGCATAATCTGAAAGTCTGTAGTGTTTTATTTAAGAAAAAATTGTGTGACATGAGGACCACCAACAACAGTAAAAAAAAAAAAAAATAAACCCATGAAAAATTTTATTTTGGGCATGCATCTGACATTACCTCAACAATAAAGGCAGTTCTTTCAGATTCACTCTCTATCGTCTTGATGGCCACATCTTTGCCTTTCCATTTGGCCTTGCATACTACACCAAAAGCTCCTCTGCCCACCACCTGAAAATGGGACATGTATGTTTAAGACTTGCAGGCTTATTGAACATCAGAAGACAGTGATATGCATGAAATAACATTACTAACCATCACTTACAAACCTTTAAAAATTAGATATTTATCTTTTTCCCTTAAGTGAATTGTAAAGTCATTATTTTGAGCAACTAAGCGTTATGTTGAGACACTGTCATTTTAAGATGATTTCTCAAAATACTGATAAATAATGACTTAGTATCTCAAAAATATTAACATTTCAAAACAACAATGTAGTATCTCAATAATTACCATTTCAAAATAACATTCCCAAAAATAATGACAATCTCTCAAATTAACTTCTCAAAATAACAGAGACAGATAGATTTTAAGTCAAGAAAATGATATTTCCAACATTTTTACTATAAGTTGTGTTATAGTCTCCACACTATTCTGACTACAGTAGACTGAAGTGATTTGAAGGCAATCAAGCTGAACCAAGCCAAACCTAACCAAGGCAAAACTAAACCTAACCAAACCAAACTTAACCCAACCTAAGCAAAGCTAACCTAAGATAACTAAACCATAGCTAACCAAGGCAAAATCTAACTTAACCTAACCTAAGCAAAGCTAACCTAGGATAACTAAACCATACCTAAAGAAGCAAAACCAAACCTAAGCAAACTTAACCTAACCTAAGCAAAGCTAACCTAGGATAACTAAACCATACCTAAAGAAGCAAAAACAAACCTAACTAAAGCAAGCCTAACCCAAGTAACCCTAACACCAAGCTACCCAAACTTCACCCAACCTAACTTACGCAAAGCTAACCTTGGATAACTAAACCATACCTACCAAGGTAAACCTTACCCAACCAACCAAAACCAAACATAACCAAAGCCAATCCTTGCTAAACCTTGGATAACTAAACCATACCTAAGCAAGCACATCCAAACCTTACAAAGCAAAACCAAATCTAACCAAGGCAAATCAAACCAAACCAAACCTAACCTAGGACAACTACACCAAAACTAAACTAACTTAAGCAAAGGTAACCAAGGCAAACATCACCTAACCAATATCTAAACTAAACCTAAGCTTTTTTAAGAAACATTATATAGCCGGTCAGACTGTGCTAAACGGTCTGTTTTCCTAAAGTTTTGTAGACTAGTGTCATCCACAGGCCCACATAACAGTAAAAAGACACAACATGGCATGTTTTCTCACCTCTTCCACTTCAATATCTCCGTAATCTATCTCTTCAAATGGATATCCTGGCGGCGTCTCGAGCATCTCGGCGGACATCGCTTAGCCAGCTAACCGGCTAACAGCTAACATTAAAAACAAGGCGAACAAAGGAGGACTGCGGGGCTTAAACACATTCAGCGACTGAAATGAAAGCTATGTTAGACTAATAGAAGCAGACAGACCATCGGTCTCAATTAGTCCCGCTTCACACAGTGATTTTTGCAGAATTACGACCACTTTAAAAACTTGGCTAATGGTCGCCTGCTAACGTTAGCCCGGCAGGTTAAACTTGGCCAAAGACAAAGTGCAGCGGGAATTAAACCCCTAATTTGTCTATAAGGACATTCAGTGAGAACATTAAACCACAAACAGGTTAATGTTATAAGCTAAAGCGACCAGAGTTCCGTAGTTAAACCAAGCTAGGCTAGGCTAGGCTAGGTTAAGCTACACCGGGCCGTTCAGCGGAGGGAGGAGCAGCTCTCCGCCACACAGCGCTCACTCCACACCGGCGCACAGACTCCTCACAACCGCCTCTGAGCTACTTAACATTTCAGCGCGATATAAACCACGTTAAGTGTCCGTTTCACAAAGGCATCGCATTCGACCCATTACACAGGGGGTCCATAACTTTCAGCTCGTCTCTTCCATGGAGTAGTTTTGTTGTTT
This sequence comes from Crenuchus spilurus, assembly GCA_036984385.1. Classification (NCBI taxonomy): domain Eukaryota; kingdom Metazoa; phylum Chordata; class Actinopteri; order Characiformes; family Crenuchidae; genus Crenuchus; species Crenuchus spilurus. The sequence goes on along the minus strand of BRDA01037571.1, from coordinate 1,848 downwards.
TTATTTTATTTTATGCAAATTTCTTTTCCTCCAGCGCTGTCACTGCTGTAGCTCCAGGAAGTTGACTTCTCCTAATCCTGCCCTCTCCAGTCTGTCTGTGGTAATGGAGCTCAATTTATTCCAACATTTGAACATTATTTACATAGCAGTTATAGTGGACTTATGATATAACAACACATGCTGATAGTTTACCGATAAACACAGAAATTGTAGGCACTTTTAAATTTTTTTGTGGCCCAGAAAACATTAAGTAGGCTCATCTTGTAATTCGGATTTCTGTCACTAGAGGTCGACCTTCACCAGGAAAAACAGCACTCAGTTCTATTTGTTTGGTACTTTGATAAGATAAGATAGTATAACTCTTGTCTGACAGTGGAGAAAAAAGGAAGATCACCAGACACTGCCATAAACAAACTCCACAAGTTTGATGTCCATGGTGGAGGACATAAGTTTAAACAGACAGACAGACAGGTGAAACAATTACTAATGGATTAAAAAGAATGTAATGTGTACAAATAATTAATTAAACCAAAAATGTAGGTACATTTAAATTTTTTGTCCCATAAATGATTAAGTAGGTACATCTTGTAATTCCAGTTTGTCTCACAAACTGCCCTTCACCTGGACAAACCCTGATAACTCAGTTCTATTTGTTTTAAACTTGATTCACATCAGCTCTTCAGATGAGATTACGTGGGGTCCTGGAGTAATTTCTTCTTTTACAGGAGCTCTCCAGCTATTTTATTTAATCCAGGATCTGTTTTTCTTCTCAAACTCTATGAAAACTACAGACTCATTTAATTACCTATTAGCTAGAGCTCGTCTGAATATTTCAGTCCTGTCCAGATACAAATCTTTGATTTTCTTGTCAGATGTTGTCTCATATTGGAAAATTAAGATTTTCGGCTGTTGCTGTTAGCTGTATTTAGCCTTATCAAGCAAAATACACCAAAACCTTCACAAAGCAAAAAATATGAATGCTTTTGAAGATTCACATAACAATCTACTTGATATGGATACATGTGGTCTCCATATGCTACCTGAGATCAATCCCTAACCACAAGGCCATGGCTGCCGCTTATTGTGGTAACTGTTATGTTGAGAGGTAGTTTGCCTCTAGGGAACTAATTAATAGCTAATTAATATTGGTGGTAATGCTAACTAGCTATGAATGCTGACACTTTAAATGATTCATTCATATTCATCTATACTGTTTTCCTTCAAAACTTATTTTTATAATAATATACTGGTGTCAACGAAGTGCGTGACTTTTGTACTCCATATTGAAAATTTTTGAATATAAGAACAACTTGTTCAAACTAGGGCTGCAACTATCACACATTTTTGTAATTGAGTATTCTGTCAATTTTTTCATCGATTAATTGCATAAAATCATACTTTTGTGTTTTTAAACAAGTATATCAGTAGTGTGTTATGCAACATGAAAGGCATCTTAAAATGAGCCTTTTTTATTCAAACTCAACACTTTTATTAGATCAAAACTTAAAACCTTTGGCTTATTGGCTCCAGAGCTAAACCCATTTCATCAACATTTCTGTGAAACTTTTATGATATACAAGAAAAGAAACCATTAAATACAACTTCACAAACATAAGTTAGCTATTTGTCCTTAGCTTCATGTCTTAAAAGAGGTGTACCCCTGCAATAGTTCATCTGAGAATAAAGAATTAATAAACATAATTATTAAAAGGTACAAAATAGCATATATATATATATATACACACACACACATACAGTGGTTAAAGTGGGATTTGGCAGGTGGGGGAACTCTCAAATTTTGTGTCGGCGCAACATCGTAACGAAAAGTATCACACTACTTTTCTTGGC
>BRDA01037569.1:2446-19082 GCA_036984385.1 Crenuchus spilurus | reverse complement strand
GTTGTGCAGTTATTCTTACAGCAGAGACTGAACGTAAAGCTTCACACACTTTAGTCTCTCACACACTGTCACATTACAGCATTTCTCTCAGTTCATAAATGAACAAGTTTGTGTTTGATTTGGTTATTTATCCACTTTTAGGACTTGTGATGACTAAAAGGTTAAACTTTCATGCACTGATGATGTTTTGTGTTCTGTAAATGTTCCTGTTTGTAAAATAAGAGGATGTACCATCAGTCTGTTCTGCTGTTTACTTCCTGATATCAAACCTTTAGCACTGAGAGAGGCTTTAAACTGTTTCCCGGTGACGTGACTACCACAGAAAGCCATCAGAGCTTTGTTATGAGCAGCCAGGCAGCCTGAGGTGTGTTTTGTAGCTTTGAGGCAGGAAACAGTTTATGTTCCATCTTATGTTCCTCCAGGCTTTCAGACTGTGATGTGGTCGACTTCCTGACCAAGTCAAAGAGCAGCAGCGTACAGTGGAACCTCAGTTTTTCTCATTAATCTGTTCTAAAGTGTGTGATAACCAAAACAAACATGAAGCAATATGTCCCATAAGAAATAATGTTAATCCGATTAATTTGTTCTAGATACTCCAAAATAGAACAAAAATACATCTTATACAGAATAACTACAGTTTTACATACAGAACACAATGAGAAATAAATACAAAAGACTCATGAAATGGATAAACAAACATTTAACATCACTCTTACAGGTTTACGCTCTGTTTTAGAGAGTGCTGGTGTGGTCCAGGCAGTTTTATTTAGCACCCATTCTCTGGTTCTGTTCCAGTTACATGGGTGAGTAATGAATGAGTGGGTGGATGCTTTTTTTTTTGCAAAGTTACCTGCGAGTGACATGGGCACACCGGACAAAAACCAGGCAAGTGAACAATAATTGAGACAAAATGTCCACAAAAAAACTGAATTGTATGATAATCACAGCAGAGCTCTGCTTTATAAAAAACAAGGAAAACGCTTTGTGGGATGTTGTAGAGCTGCTGTAGTGAAGGTGAACTGAGAATGGACTTCTGGAACTCTGAGTGTCTCCAAACAATATGATGCCATTTACACCAGAGGGGACCGAAGACTCTGACACGTGGTACAGAAACTTTTAAACTAATAGTGTAGTCACCATAATTAATATTTAATTCATGATCTTTGTTGTGTTCATGAATAATTATTAATAACGATTTAATTTTACTTTCCTAGATTAGACATCAGCAGAGTTTAATAATGATTATTAAGATAAAATAATATATACTGTATAAGAAAAAGTCATTAAAGAATTCTTTATTATGACATGCTGTGTAAATGACATAAATCATAAAAAAGTGTATTTAATACTAATACATTAATATTATTACTTCTGTTGAGACATTTAATGTAAATGTCTGAGTAAACCTAATGAATGGAATTGACTTAAATTAAGCAGTTACAGTAAGTTTTGCTGGTGGTCTCCTGGGCTTCACCTTCTACACTTCAGTCAAAACAAAAAGCAGAAAACAGGCCACACTGTTGGCTTCTGTGCCTCAATCACATTGGTCATCACTCAGCTCATTTGAATAAAACAGTGCAGAAACAGAAGATGCACATGTGTCTTATACCTCAGATACAGTCCAGATGAAGTCACGTGATAAAGAAAGTATAACTCCACCTCTACACGCTGTTTCATACATCATGAACTTTAACTGGAGTTTTAGGTGTTCAGGCTCTGCGCTGTGGGCTGCAAAAGAACTTCTAGCCTTCAATTGGTTATCAAACGGGTTATAAACCCCAGTCTTTTAATCTCTCATCATCTCCTCATGTCTCACTGCCACGATGCTTACAAATCAGTACAGCTGTGATAAAAAGGTCTGTTCATGTCAGCTTAAAATTCACTGAATTTGAGCATTAAATCTATACAAAATAAATAATCATTTATTATTATTATTTTTATTATTATTATTATTATTATTATTATTATTATTATTATTATTATTATTATTATTATAGAGGCTTTTCACTGTGTCATGTAGAAAGTTATTGAAATTTGTATTTATTAATACAATTATTTATAATAACATTGTGATCTATTAATGGTAATTATTACAGTATTAAACATTACTAAATGCTTCATTAATGTCACAATTAATTATTTAATTATAGTAATGTGATAATTAATATCCTACAGTAGACATTCCAGTATTTCTTTACTTGAAACTTATTCATTTTAATACTGCATCACACAATTAACCAGTAATTAATTATTCTTGATGTATTAATTAACAAATATAAATAATTATTAAGGTTCACTTACTAAAATAGACACCAGGAGAGTTTAGTTATAATGATTAAGGTAAAGTTGAGTAATACAATAAAAACAGTTTATTAAAGAATGCATTATTAACAAGTAATTGTTTATGAGTAAAGAAGGTTTAATGAATCCTAATAAAACACATAATAGCATTATTACTGTTAATTAACAGACATAATAAACAGTGTAGGAGAGTGATGGTGACTCACAGATGACAGTGAGAGTGTGAGAGATGGACAGAGGAGATCTGGACACTCGGTTGACGCTCTCACAGCACAGAAGAGCTTCATTATCCTCCGGCTTCACCACCATGTTCATAACACTGCTGGACTTCTGAGACATGGTGTCAACCTCCCAGCTAGTGGACAGAACCTCACCATTCTGACATTACGAGGATGACAGAGATCACACTCATAAGTAAACATGATCATGTGAACATTCTTATAACTGTACTACTGTAATTATACACTTATTACACTCACAACAGGCACAAAGGCAGACAGACAGACAGATACATACAAACACAGTGGTGCTTGAAAGCTTGTGAACCCTTTAGAATGTTCTATATTTCTACATAAATATGACCTAAAACATCATCAGATGTTCACACAAGTCCTAAAAGTAGATAAAGAGAACCCAGTTAAAGTGAGACACAAATATTAGACTTCATGTCACGCTTTGTCATATGTACAAACTACACACTACACTCAGAGCACAAACTACACACTACACACTCAGAGAACAAACTACACACTCAGAACACAAACTACACACTCCGAGTACAAACTACACACTACACACTCAGAGTACAAACTACACACTGAGAATACAAACTACACACTCAGAGCACAAACTACGTATGCAGAGCACAAACTACACAATTAGAGCACAAATTACACACTCAGAGCACAAACTACACACTACACACTCAGAGAACAAACTACACACTCAGAACACAAACTACACACTCAGAGTACAAACTACAAACTACACACTCAGAGTACAAACTACACACTGAGAATATAAACTACACACTCAGAGCACAAACTGCATATGCAGAGCACAAACTACACAATTAGAGAACAAATTACACACTCAGAGCACAAACTACACACTACACACTCAGAGCACAAACTACACACTACACACTCAGAGAACAAAGTACACACTCAGAGTACAAACTACATACTCAGAGTACAAACTACACACTCGGAGCACAAACTACACACTACACACTCAGAGTACAAACTACACATTGAGAATACAAACTACACACTCAGAGCACAAACTACACAATACACACTCAGAGAACAAACTACACATTCAGAGTACAAACTACACACTCAGAGCACAAATTACACACTCAGAGTGCAAACTACACAATACACACTCAGAGCACAAACTACACACTACACACTCAGAGAACAAACTACACACCAGAGTACAAACTACACACTCAGAGCACAAACTACACATTACACACTCAGAGAACAAACTACACACTCAGAGTACAAACTATACACTCAGAGCACAAATTACACACTCAGAGTACAAACTACACACTACACACTCAGAGTACAAATTACACACTCTGAGCGCAAACTTCACACTACACATTCAGAGTACAAACTACACACTGCACACCCAGAGTACAAACTACACACTAAACACTCAGGGCACAAACTACACACTACGCACCCAGAGTACAAACTACACACTCAGAGCACAAACTACACACTCAGAGTGCAAACTACATACTACACACTCAGAGTACAAACTACATACTCAGAGTACAAACTACACACTATACACTCAGAGTACAAACTACACACCACACACTCAGAGTTCAAACTACACACTCAGAATACAAACTACACACTACACATTCAAAGTACAAACTACACACTGCATACTCGGAGTACAAACTACACACTAAACACTCAGAGCACAAACTACGCACTACATACTCAGAGAACAAACTACACTCTACACACTCAGATAAACTATACACTCAGAGCACAAAGTACACACTACACACTCAGAGTACAAACTACACACTATACACTCAGAGCATAAACTACACACTCAATACAAACTACACACTACACACTCTGAGTACAAACTACAAACTACACACTAAGAGTACAAACTACACACCTACAGTACAAACTACACACTACACACTACGAGTACAAACTACACACTTAGAGCACAAACTACATACTACACACTCAGAGCTCTATGACATTTGTTACAGACATTCGAGAGTTGCCACAAAAGTCAACACCAATAGTCAGTATTCACATGACCGATATGACTGAAGCCGGTCCGCACCAAAATCCAGCTGTCCAGAAGATGAGGATTACAATCAGATTTCTATAAATGCATCTTAGTCTTAGTCTGGACACAATAGATGCTTTAAACAGATGTCAAAGTGAATTTTGTGCAGCAAACAATGACGACATCAATGAATAAGCTTCAAAGATCCACACTTAAAGTTGATGGTGTGATTGTGGGCAAGAGGAGGCTTATGTTGTTACGTATGACCCAATAAAGACAGACACACAAATCATTGCATATAACAATGTGGACAGTTATTAGAATCTGATTTGCCTGCAGGCCAGGTCACCAGGGCCATTTCTGAAACTTAATTTCTTAGGTAAGCAAGGAATAAAAGCAGGAATTAATCCTCAATTTCATGAGAAAATGATACAACCTGAGCCACCTGAGGCCCCAGCATTCACAGATGCCCACCTTGGTCCAGTGCAAAGTAGCCAGAGGGTTCCCTCCGTATGACAGACAGACAAGCCTCAGGATGGTACCAGCTTTCACCTCTTCTTTCCTCAATCCCTCAATGACCGGAGCCTGCGGTGGGACTTCAAGAGAGATAGAGAGATAGATAGAGAAAGAGAATATGAGAGAAGATGCCATGAGACATAAACCAATATATACGATGACATTTCACTCCATTCCCTTAGCGAGTCTGATCCTCTAGACGCGAGTGTAGGTGAGGTGAGCAGATAGAGCGCAGGCAGTACAAAGGCATGGCTGACCACATGGCCATTTATCTGAGATGGGTTTGGGTTTAAACCTGTAAAAGGACATGGGTAAACAGGATAGGAATAGTCTGAACGGCTGGCGGACATCACTGTTATACTGTGAGGCATTTACTGCGACTGCGGCGAGGAGAAGACTCGGCCCTTTGATGAACGCATTAAGCTCTGAGAGCAAGCAGCACTCTGGCTTCAGTCCATAAAGCAAAATAACAGATGTTTAAACAGTAATAAGGCAATGCAGAATATGAATAAATTACAGAGCAGCTCCTGAATAAAACATTCGCTGTAAAGTGAATTACGGCGCAGGGGCCGGCCTTTGTTATTGCGGACGTGCGGCCGATGGACAGATGAGGGGCCGTCGTGACAAAGTGCCGCTTCGCTCGCAATCTGCCGGAGACCGGAATGGATGATTTTGATGGGCCAGGCGTGCTGAGTAAGGTCCCTACACCGGCCATCCGTTCTGCAAGATTAGCACTTAGTGCAGTGGCTGGGTAGTAATGGAACCAGAGAGGGAGAAAGAGAGAGAGAAAGAAAGAGTGAGAGATATGCGCAGAGAATGAGGCATAATTGATTTAGCCAATTTGATATTTACTTCTGGGGACTGAATAATAATAATAATACAAGAAACCAGAACCATGTTCTCAAACAAATATGAGCACCTGCTAAGTGAGTGTCTCAACTCCTGGTGAACACATACATTCTGTTTCTCCAGAGCATCCTGTCTTGTTTAGGCTTTTTAATGACTTCATCATGGTTCCTCTGATTGTATCCATCCATATGGTTTCAGGTTAAACTGTTCCCACATAGCTGTCTCCTCAAGTGAGCTGGTTCTGTCCAAATTAAGATCTTCCGTTTGGTTATCTGGGCAGAAAACTGAGATTTGATTTGGTCCAGGATCCATTTATCTGTCCAAGGTTCTCTCAAAAGTCTCCAACATCAAAGTTCAAAGTCCTGTCCTGCTTTTTTAATTTTCCAGCTAAAAATCACAGAGAAGAGCACATCTGGAATTATTGTAGTCTTAATTTGAAGAGAAAACTGGTTACATCTGAAAATCTTCTCCAGTTCCTTCATCCTTGTTCTGCTGAGTGTCTGGTTCTGTTGGATCCATTTGTGTTAACGGTTGATCTAAGTAGACAAAATCTGTCCACCACTTCCACATTTTCTCCATCAGAGGTAAAGTTATTGGTCTTTGGCCCCGAGTGGTTCAGCGAGCAAAGACGCTACCACTATGACTCGAGGATCGCGAGTTCGAATCCCAGTCATGCTGTTTTCCATCAACAGCTGGAGCCCAAGAGAGCAAAAAATTGGCAGTGCTCTCTCTGGGTGGGTAGATGGCGCTCTCCCTATCACTTTCACATTGCAATGTCTGCTGGCTTAGGCGTCTACTGATTGGTCCAATCAGAGCTGGGGACCCTGTGTGCATTCCTCCAAACGTGTTATGCTCTCCAGTGACGGTGTATCAACAGTGGTTCTAAAAAGAAGCGGTGGCTGCATCACACACAGCGGAGGAGGCTTGTGCTTGCTTGCACCCTCCTAGAGTCAGGGACATTGCAAAGTGATAGGGAGAGGCCTAACAGAGGGGATGGGTTAATTGGCTACCACTTCATTGGGAAGGGGATAAAATTGGTAAAAAAAAAAAAGAAGTTATTGGTCTTTACTGTTGTCATGACTCAAGTCATAACTTTTCACTCTGTTCTTTAACTTCACTTATAAGGACCTTCAGGTCTTCCCGATACTCTGTTATGAGTGTTATATTCAATACACACTCATATATTCACATATAGAAGGTTATTGATGTTTGTTGCACTGTCCATGGTCATCTTCATCCAGTCCTGCTCTGTCATTGTAAACTCAATGTACAGAGTGTACAGTAAAGATCACAGAGGACAGCCTTGTCTTACTCATTTACTTCCAATGTTGAACCAGTATGTCCATGTTCTGTCCTGAGTGTGACTTGTTGATCAGTGTACAAACTGGATTCCAAAAAAGTTGGGACACTAAACAAATTGTGAATAAAAACTGAATGCAATGATGTGGAGGTGCCAACATCTAATATTTTATTCAGAATAGAACTGGGTAACACCATTATGGTATTACTGTGCAACAATTGTGGAATTGGTGATCCTCTTACCATCTTGGCTTCAGAGAGACACTGACACTCCTGGAAGCTCTTTTTATACCCAATCATGTTGTCAATTAGCCTAATTAGTGTTAATTGGTCTTCCAGCTGTTCATTATATGCTCAATTTCCTTTTTCCAGCCTCTTATTGCTACTTGTCCCAACTTTTTTGGGATTTGTTGATACTGTGAAATTTTTAATCAACATATTTCTCTTTTAAAATGTTACATTTACTCAGATTAAACTTTTGATCTGTCATCTATGTTCTATTACAAATAAAATATTGACATTTGCCATCTCCACATCATTGCATTCAGTTTTTATTCACAATTTGTTTAGTGTCCCAACTTTTTTGAAATCTGGTTTGTAGATTCCTCATTAGAACATTTAGATGTTCTGGTATTGTAATTGTCCCAAGGGATGTCAATATGCGGAATGATAATTATCCACACCCATCAGCCACAATGGCTAATATGCTGATGGTAATCATTGTGCCAAAATACAGCTCCCATCCACCATGTCATGCAATCAAGACCTCCGAGATTGTACTGTGTTATCTGGCATCAGCGAGATGCCTGAGAAGAAGCCACAAAATGCAGAAAGACCTGCCAACACTGCCACCAAATAGATCTTTCATCTTCATTTGATCTCCATTTTTATGATTATATTTATAACTTGTGTTAACATTTAATAAAAAAAATGCTTCAATCAGCAGGTTTTGGTTTTTATACTAAAAATACTCATCTCATGTGTTTGTTTTTTTTTTTTTGGGGTCCATAACATTGATTATAAAGATCATTTAGGGAATGTTGTGCTGAGACGATAAACACTGAAACTTTTTAATGTAATATACAGTGTATAGACAAAATTATATATATATATATATATATATATATATATATATATATATATATATATATATATATATATATAAAATATTTATTTATTTATGTATTTATGTATGTATTTATTTATTTATTTATAAACCAAAGCTAGTTATAATCTGGACTGAAGTGTCTTTTTAATACCTTAATATGGAAAGCAGAAGAAACAGACACACATAAGCATGAAAATGGTCGGATTCCTGCAAATGATGAAATCTACTCTGTATAAATAATGAAAGGTAGAATCTGAGAGGTGGAAGGTGTCCTTCGGTCAGCATGAAGCAGGAATGAAATATAAAGTCAGAGGATGTGCTCAGTGTGAGAAAAGTCAGAAGTAATTTAAAGGACAAATACCTGTGATGTGGCTTAAAATATCAACACAGCTCAAGACATTCAAGGTGTCACATTGTTGAACTGTCTGAGGCCAGATGATTTGAAAAGTTTCCAAAGTTATTCAGTCACTTTCTTCAAATACTTTTACAGAAAAATGCCTCATTGATGCTGCCTGAACATCTCCTGTTGGGGCAGGATAGAGCTTCAGACTGACAGAAAATTGTCAAGGCGGGCATCGACTTTGACCTTGTAGGATTTTCTCAGCACTGTGCTGAACATGTTTAAGTGCGAGTCTGCTGAATTATCATTACAGACTTTACACATATGCTCCAAATAAACAGTTCTGGTCCACTTTGTCTAATATATAATTTATCTTTCATGGCCGCAGCCTATAAATAGATCATTGAGGTTCTAGAGAACTGAATTTGATCCAAAGAGTGGCTAATTTATCAAAGGAAACACTGAAGGACCTATGGTCAGACATTATTAGGATGGTGGACCAATCTCCAGTGACACTGATGTGGTAGTACTATGGAAGCATGTGCATGTCTCCATTTTTAATCCTTTCATTTGCCTGCAATTTGTAATTTCTTCTGTTATTCTCCAGATTTCTTAAGGATATAAATCTATATCTGTTTATGTGAATGATATCTGGCAACCCAACCCAAAAGCATAGCTGGATGTGCACAAAAAACATGTCTGATGTTAATGCACTGTATCCATAGGAGCTCATGCAAGGATCAAGCCCCTAAATGCCAGTTCCAACTGTTTTGAAAGTGAAAGTAAAGTTTGTTTGCTTTCCTCCCAGACTGTGTATGCTTGCCAAGTGAACCACTGCCTTAGACTGGCATTCATCACTGACACCTGAACAGTGATGAAGAACAGTGTACTGCCACTATAGAGGGATTTCACTCCTAAATATTGTTTAAAATATACATTATATTATCCAATATACATTACACATTCATTCAGTCAGTGAATGTAAATCTAGCACACAGGTGCACGGCAGGTGTATCTAATAACCCTGAAAGTGCAAATGTCCTTGCAGAACATCAAGTGAGTCTCTGTTAGTCAGGCTGGAGAAAGGTTAGAGACGAGTCTAGGCCAAATATCAAAGCCCTCTCTGCGGCTGGCCAGGAGCACTGGCATACACTCAGAACTCAGAAACAGGATCTCACCTCTTATTGATGACCAGCCATTTCTGATTCAGAAACAGGAAGAAGAGACAGAAAAAAGAAACTGCAGCCTGGTGCCTAAGGCCAGCTCCCCCAAGCTCAAAACGTACCTGCTGCAGGTAGATTTCTCACTGGATGTGACATACCAGGCTGTTATTATGGGCATTAAATGACCCAAGAGTGGCTGCAGGAGGCTCATATAATTATAGTACATCACACATTATTAACACTTTATGTCCAAAAATAGGAATTTTACCAGAGAACATGTCACATTGTCACATAGCTGCTCTGTGAAGAACGTATCAAAGAGCCATACAGAAGAACCTGATCGGTCCTAATTGTGGCAGAAATAAGTTAACAGTGTTTAAAAACATCAGTAAAACATCTCGCACATTAATGAGACAAGCCTATAAATATGACATATATTAGTGTTCTGTCTGTACTGTAGTGAATTATCCAAACACATTACAGAACTTTAGAACAGCTGCTCACATGATGGTACCACCACATGTTCTGATGGACTTTTTTGAGGAACCTAAAATGTATTTTTACTGTCTTCACATTCAGTGATGTTACAGTGTTCCTGAGCCCATGCAGTGATTTTCAGCACAGAATAGTGCCTGCTGTTAATGTAATGCACCTGAGGCCCGAAGATCACAAGCATCAGTAAGTCAGAGGGATTTCTCCTGACTCTCTGAATCTTTAATGATATTATGTGCTGATGATGGTGGGACATAATATGCTATTTTATGATGAGGAACATTTTTCTGTAATTGGAGAACCTTTACCCATCTGTCCTCCTGTGACTCTGTAAAATGTTCTTTTTATACACAGTCATGTGTATAGTTGTAAATTGCTCCTTCAGCTGTTTTTTATTAGTACCACTTACGTTTGCAGCTCTTTGTCCCAAATTGTTCAAAAAACATCTCACTTTCAACATCTGATATATGTTCTGTGTTCTACTGTGAATAAGAGTCTGTGAGATCTGCAAATCACCACATTCAGTTTTGTTTACATTACATCAACATTTTTAGACTTGGGGTTGTATTTGTGGGTTTCTGGAGGCACCTAAAATCTATTTTTATTTTTATTGAGGCGCGTAGCATGTACGTCTAAGTTCTTTTGAGGTTTCTGTCAGATAGTCAGGGCTTCTTGAGCTTCTGCAGTGTACTTATGTTCCAATTACCAGCCTTTCCATTAACTTTAAAGAGATTTTCTGCTTCCAATTAAAGTTCTATGTACAAATCTATAGCTGTTCTGGTGTCAATTAGCATTTCACATAAGCAACCTTGAGCTGAAATGAGCAGAAATAATAAACACATTAAGATACACTCTTTCTGCATCTCCTGTTTGTTGTTGTGCCAGCACAAACACATTTTTATTCCTCCACCACTGCTGCACTCCAACACTAATTGAAGCAGTTTGTGAAGCTTTAATGGTAACATTAGTTAAGACCAGTGCCTTACGTGATGCCAGTTGATTTAATTCAACCCGGCCTTGTTTTCAGACCGCCCAATTAATTGTACTTTTCACTGAAATTATTTTGTGTGCCCTGAGTGCACCGAGCAATCCCAAGTCTTCTGAGGGCTCTCAAACGCACTTAATGAAATATGAGCATGTTCAGGCGCCGCACACGGCAAGTGAGGTAGAACTAATGACTAAAAGGAACAAACTCTGCTGGATTTGAGTTATTAAATATGAACTTTGGGAAGTGAAGCCAGTTTTAAACTCCACAATAACTTTTACATTTATAGTCAATTAAAAGGACAAATTCTGCAGTTGACTATAACAGAGGACGTGTATCAGACACACTGTGTGTATTTACTGTGTTTGTACCTTTACAAATTAGAATACTGTGACACTCCAGTCTCAGCCATGCCTCTAGCCCTGCCTCGGTCACCATGTACGTCAGCTGTGTGTGCTTTCTGTGCCCCCGTCACGTCGCCCTGTTAGGTCAATGTGTTACACCTGTGTTGTGTTATTCACAGCCCTGTGTGTGCATTTCCCCATCTGATTATGCTTGTTATTTAAGCTCCCTTTTGTCTCTCTGTCCTTTGTCAGTCATTAAATGTTTTGGCCTCGGTGTGTATTGTGTTCTGGTGTTTTTCATCTGTTAATAAAAGTTTACGTATTTCATTCTCACCACATGCTCTCTCCTGCTTCAGCTCCACAATCTTACAAATATGAACAAAATAAACTTTTTTGTCATATTTTAATATTTTGAGATGCATGGGCAGGAGCTCTTATCGCCCCCTGTTGGCCTGAAGGCTGGTGTGAGCATTTTTTAGTCATTTTAACGTTCTCATGTAATGACTTTCAAAACTGATGTTTGTGTTGAAGATTTGTGTAAAAACTAAATAATAATAATAATAATAATAATAATAATAATAATAACAATAATGAATAATAATAATAATAATAGTGGCAGCTGTAACAGTATTATATTATTATCATCCTTATCAGCTTCAATGTTTCCAAACATATCCAACAAGTGTGGACGTGAGGCTAGAAAACAGTATTCAAACATTAGCTATGACATAAAACCACAAATTGAGCCTTTAAAATGCTCAACAATCCTAAATTTAAGGGGTAAAAAAGAATAAAAGAGGGTTCTTACAGTACACACTCATGACTGTTGTGGTCTCCAGGGGCTGGGATACAGCCAGATTCTTGACCCGACACACCAGAGGCCGTCCGTGGTCCAGGCGCTGTGCTCTGACTCTGCATTAGGAGGGAATGAGATGCTGTCTGTTAAGTCATTTCACACTCTTCACTCTCCTCATCTCACCTCCAGCACCATTAAACTCAAACTCAGCACATTCAGACCACCGCTCTGTTTATGAGCTTGGAGCCTGGCCAGGGGGGATCTATAGCCTCTCCGAACCCTCTGCAGGAAGGTAGAGAGTGAAGTGCTGCGTTTGGTACAAAATGAAGATCATGACGCAAACTCCTGTCTGCTCTCTGAAACTGCTTCAGTGATGCATCAGAGAGAAGAAAATATCATTGGAGATGCTTAGATTAGAAATAAATGCATAAAAACATGTTAAAAATATACTTTCCTGTTCTCCTGGCTTCATTCTCAAACAAATGTAACATTTTCTGTCGGATTTGTGTTTTATCTGGCAACCCAAAGTGAGAAGACCCTACACATTCACACGGTGCCTGACTGACAGTCACCCCCAGGTGCCCACTTTTAGTATCTGATGATAGTGTTGAGCTCAGGAGGACAGTAAACAGCTGCTGGACTGAACGTGATCAGCTGATGTTTTAGCAGGTCTGTGTGTAAACAGAAGTGAAGTCAGAACCAGTTTAAGCTCATGTGCACAGACATCAGATCTGACCTGACCTCACATTCATGTCACATGACCATTAATTGGATACATATCTGATCTAGGACCACATGAACTGGTTTGAATAGATGAGATCTGTTCACATTAAGGTGTAAAAATTCAGATTTGAGTCCCTTCAGGCTGTAAAGTGAAGTCAGACACTTTAAAGGGCAGCGCAGGGCAAACGTGTACATACTTAACTTCAGCATGTGTGTTCAGAAGTTTATCCACAGAGCCCGACATGGAGAAGGAATGAGACTCTGTCAGCTCCTCTCCGTCTGAGAAAGAGAAATAAAGACTTTTTCAGTTTGCAGTGTTTACATGATGCTTAATAACAGAACATAGATGTCCAATAAAGACCCACAGTGAGCTTGTTTAAGTCCAGATCTAATGGAAGTGTCAAGAAGAGTAATAACTACTAACCACTAATAACTAACCAGCTGCTCCGAAACTGCATTAAAGCAAAGAGCAGCTGAGCTTTATCTTCCATCCAGACAGAAAGCGATCTGATCTACAGCACCAACATTTGGTACTGACTGGTAATTGCTCTGCTAAAGATAAATACCAGCATTTACCAACAATTAGACAAACTGGACCGTCTGATGTGAGTCTAAAACTCTACCTTTATAGAGAAAAACCTCCGCAGCCGGTTTTGCATCCGGAGCGATGCAGGTCACTGTGTATTCCTCTCCCTCCACCCAGGGCTCGTCAGAGTACATCTCAAAGTACGGCTCGGATGGAGGAACTGCATAACAGAGTAGCACCGGAACCGTCAGAATCCACACAGTTCTATTCACAGTTAAAAACAAACTTCACACTTATTACTGTCGGCTCTGTGAGAGCACGTCTCCAAAAGTGTGCCTCTTTCATTTTACACTGAAACCAAATCTGAACTTTATTCATGTTTAAATCCAGAAACAGCCTGGTTTACTTATCAGTGATCAGAGTTTTAACTTCACCCTTCATTTCCCTTTTCAGTCTAATAAAAACTGTCCAGCAGTCGTTTTTGTTTACCGTGTGTTTTGTGGCATCTGCAGTAACTGACCAGCAGCCGCGAGCTTCAGAGTGTTTTACATAATCAAAGAGATCGTCACGCTATAACAACATTAAAGCAAATACATAATGCAGATAACTGAGTGTACATGATGTTCAGTGTAGTGACATTCAGGCAGTAAAGGGTTAAAAAGCCAGCCTGGCTGATATCTTCTTATTTATTTATTTATTTATTTTGAATTAAAGTATTAAAAGTTATTCAGCTTATTTTGTTTAACTTCCAGACCAAACCAGGACACAAACGAGTGCCTGATCCTCTGGATGTCACTGCTGAAATTACACGTCTGCATGTTTAAAATGCAAAGCAAACAGGTAATTATAATCCGTTACACAACAACAGTGCACAGGAGATTAATCTGATTATTCTGCCCAAAAATAAGACGATCAGGAGATAGCAGGACGTTTCAGGCAGAATAACTTCTCTCCACGCAGGAGAATCTGTAAACTCCACTTTTAGCTGCTGGAGATGTTAAACACTGTCACTCACTGTCCTCTATTAGACAGCAGCCTATAAGTAGGGTCTATAAGTAGAGAAACAGAATAGATAAGAAGAGGATGCTAAAAGTGTAAATAAGCTGCAGTGCAGGTTTATAGTTTGGCTGCTTCACCTGATCAGTGTTTACAGTGTAAAGCAGCTGTGAGTGCTGCAGTGTCTTTATCAGAGTCCTGTCTTTACAAATGAGGCAGAGCTGTAGGCAGTACAGCACTACATCAGCACCATGCTCAGAGTGTGTGTGTGTGTGTGTGTGTGTGTGTGTGTGTGTGTGTGTATGTGTGTGTTGCTCCAGTGTGAGATGCTCCTTAACCTCCACCGCCTCCAGCACGAGACACGCTCACGCCACGGATCAAAGACAAGAGCACCAGAGCACAAGTGCACACACACACACACACACACACACACACACACACACACACACAGGTTCAGTATTACTATTTTTGTAGGATCTTTGTTAGTCCTAAACCTAGTAACACTCTTACCAAAGCCAGACTAAAATTAGGATTATACTTGTGATCCAACCTTCCTGCTCTTTTTTACATTTCTCTCTCTTTTCTCTCGCTTTCTTCCCTCTTACTCTTGTTCTCTGTCTCCTTCATTTATCTTCCCTTTCTCTCTTTTGTTTCTCCCTCTCTCTTCCCTCTGTTTCTCTCTCAGATCTTGGGTCCCAATAAAGATATAAATACAAGACAACAAGTAAACTTGACCCTAAAACATTTCCCAAATGTTCAGTCTTGCATATGAAAATGCTATTTACTTAACGTTAAAGTGTCTTATGTAGATGAAGATCTCCTCGCTGCAGTAGGTAAAACATATTTACTTAATAAAAGCTGTCAGAACATTTAGAGAATGTTTGCATAATATGGTTCTGATCCAGAATCTCACAGGTGTGTTAGATGTGAAACAGAGAAGAATAGAGTCTCCTGTACACAACACAGTCCTGTGTTCAGACTCACCACATGGAGGCGCTATTGCAGTGTGAGCTTCAGTCTGATCTGATCTGTGTACTGAGACCAGACCAACAACAACATGTACTCTCTCTCTCTCTCTCCTTCTCTCTCTCTCTCCCTCTCTCCTTCTCTCTCTCTCCCTCTCTTTCTCTCTCTCCCTCCCCTTCTCTCTTTCTCTCTCTCTGTTCTTGTGTTATTTTCTCTGTTTACTCTCTCACTGAAGATCAATTTCTATATTGTTTCATTTTCTTTTGTGCTTCCTTTAGTGTCTCACCACTTCAGCTGCTCTATAGCACTCATATTCACCCCTCTCTCTCTCTCTGTCTCTCTCTCTGTCTCTCTCTCTCTCTCTCTCTCTCTCTCTCTCTCTCTGTCTCTCTCTGTCTCTCTCTCTCTCTCTGTCTCTCTGTCTCTCTCTCTCTCTCTCGTGTGTGTTGCAGTACCTGTACATTACTTTTACTTTAATGTAATCTGTACTTCTCTTCTCGAGACCGTGGGACACGTCATCCCTTGTTTCCAAAACTCAGTTAAATGCTGACTCCTCTGAGTTCTGAACAGTTTCTCATCTCGGAGAACAGCCCGGCTGTGGATTGTGTTGATGTGACTCCACAACTTTAACTTTGTGGACTGTACAGCAGATGGTGCTCCTGAGCCCATGCAGTGATTTCCAGCACAGAGTCTGTTTTTAATGTTGTGGACACAAAGACCACCAGTCTGTTGCTGACAGCCTGTCTTACACAGTTTTTCTCAAAGTGTTCACCATTTATAAACGCAGGATTTTTACTTCTGAATGACTCTAAAATGTTATTTTAGTCACACACACACACACACACACACACACACACACACACACACACACACACACACAGTCCCATACACACATACACATCAGCAGATATTAGAGAGATAGAGAGACAGACAGAGAGAGAGAGAGAGAGACACA
>BRDA01037568.1:3994-16810 GCA_036984385.1 Crenuchus spilurus | reverse complement strand
TTGATCAGAGGAGGATGGATCCCCTTTGTGAGTCTGGTTCCTCCCAAGGTTTCTTCCTCCAGCCTTGAGGGAGTTTTTCCTTGCCAATGTTGCCTTCGGCTTGCTCACATAGGGCTTAGATTTAGATTGCTTGATACTAATTATGTAAAGCTGCTTTGTGACAACGCCCATTGTAAAAAGCAGTATATAAATAAATTTTGATTGATTGATTGATTTAAAAGTTGGTAGAGTGATGTCACTCAGCCCCCCATATGTTGCCAAATTAAACCAAAACGGTCTCATTAGTTTCTGCTCCGTTTGTGCTGGTTTGTGCCGTTAAAACTGTCATTTGTGCTGCTTTCGTTTCCGAGTTATTAAACACTATTTTTAGGTCATCCAAAGTTCACATCCCCCCACGTTTATGGTCTGCACTTGACATCAATATAACAAAGTTATTAATTTCATATTTTTCTTTCATCATGCAAGTTAAATTCTGTTGTAAAATGTGCGCTTTCTTAAATTGTTTTGCACTTTATTCCTTAATAAAGAATTTTAAAAAATATATCTGGGCTTTTTTAAAGGTGGTTTTAATAATCCTATTCACATCGTTGACTGTTATTTTTCGGTAGATTCTGCAGGAAACCGGTAAAAAAAAGCCATGGCTGATGAGCCGTACTGGCTGATGTTACTCATACTTTTGTTTGAATAAAATTTTAAATGCATCAAACTTTAATTTCTAATTTCTGACATTAAATGTAAATTGTTAAAAGCACTGAGCGTTTGGCAACTTTGATATATTAAGTTCTCACACAATGTCATAGGGACTAGGGTGCTGGTGACGTCACTCACCCAACATTTAAAGCTTTATAACTAGAGAAATAAAATGGCACAACCGTTTATTTTTCCAGCACAAATGGAGCACTAACGAATGAGATCGTTTTGGTTCGATTTAGCCACATATGGGGTGCTGGTGATGTCACTCGCCCAACTTTTAAAGCTTTATAACTAACAAATTAAAATAGCACAAACGTTTCAATGGCACAAACCAGCACAAACGCAGCACTAAAAAAGTAGACCACTCCGGTTTGTTTTGGAGCATGATGGGGGGATAGTGACGTCATCGGCCAAAATTATAATTCATAATATCTCTGAAACGAAAGCAGCACAAACGACCGTTTTAACGGCACAAACCAGCACAAACGGAGCACTAAAAAAGTAGACCACTCCGGTTTATTTTGGAGCATGATGGGGGCATGGTGACCTTTGGATGACCTAAAAGATAATCTTTAATAACTCAAACCAAAGCAGCACAAACGAATATTTTAACGGCACAAACCAGCACAAACGGAGCACTAACCATCCAATCTATTTGGTGGAATTTTTCACGTGGGTGGGGTGTCAGCTTCACGCAGCTGCGAAGGGGGCACTCAGCTGCAGGAGCAGCCGCCGCTGATAATACAACGGTATTTTCTCAAGCTCATACCACGGTATGAAAAACACTAATACCGCCCAACCCTATTGCCAGCTTTAAGTTCCTGGGAATACACATCTAAGAAGACATGTCCTGACCACCAACTCCTCCAGCCTAGTCAAGAAGGCCCAGCAGCTCCTCTTTTTCCTGAAGATGCTAAAGAGACAACACCTGTCTTCTGTCAACTTCTATCGCTGTGTGACTGAAAGTATCATAGACAGATGTATCACAGTCTGGTTTGGGAACTGCACTGTGACAGACCACAAGTCTCTACAGCAAGTGGTGAAAATGGCCCAGAACACTACAGGGACTCCACTTCCATCCACTGAGGATGTCCAGAGAAAACGCTGTCTATGTTGAGCTTGCAGCATTCTTCAGGACTCCTCCCACCCTGCACATAGTCTGTCTGCCCCTTTGCCCTCTGGCAGATGCTTCAGGTGCCTCTGGACCAGGATAAGCAGACTGAAGGACAACTTCTTCCCCAAAACTATCTCCCTACTGAACTTTGTTCACTGTTAACACTCACATATCTGAACTCTGGTTAGTGACTGCACTACATTCTTCTGTATCATCTATACATTGTACATAAATTGCATATTATATTATACACAGCATTGAGATATTCTGCACATACATTTAATTTACACATATTCAACCCTTCCACTGTGACTCAACCAGTAAATAATTTTATCTGTATATCATGTGTATGGTATTTCTACTCAACATGTGTATTATGTCTACAATATCTCTATGTATACGTACAATAGTTTTACATCACCTGTACAATTATCTTCATGTGTATTTTGTGGCATTTATGGTATGTTTTTAAAGTAGTCCAAACACCAACACCCCACCATCTTTACATTTTGCATGAATACTACAAACATGGCAACCCTGAAACCACATTCCTATCATGGCTGTAGTTACACTTATGTCGTTCCCACAACAACTAGATATGTTTATGATGTCCAGACACACAAATCTGATTTGATCACTTACAAATAACAGTGTGGACAGTGACCTCAGTCATCTGTCTGCAGTCTGAACAGCCTAAGTGACCTGTATCTAATGTGACACATGCACACACTGATACATTTACACATCACCTCGCCAACAAAAAACAGTATTTGATGACATAATAAAAACGGTGGCCGCCATGTTGGTAAGCAAACAGCATCTCTAACATCAGCAGCTTGAAGTGCTGAGAGTCTGTCTGTGACCACGTACTGCAGCACTGAGTGTGTTTAACATACTAGTGCATCTCAGACACAATAGAGTGTGGTGGAGAATTTCATTTGAGGCTTTTTTTGTTTGTTTTAATGTCATGTTGTCATACTGTAATAAGTCAAACTGATCAACATTAAAACAGAAAGACTTGAAATGTCACTTTAATGTGTATAAAATATGACCGTTTACACTGTTGGATTAAATTAACAACAACAAACATTTTCATTTTGTGTGGTTTGAAATATATGAGCTCTTATAGATCTCGGCTGTCAACAGACCACTGAGAGTTTATACAGAAGCTGTTACTGACAGACAGTCATCACTAGATGGCTCTGCTGATATAAATCAGGTAGTTTAGTCATAACACTCAGTGCAGATGAGCAGAGCTGTCTAATTACCTTCAGTAGAGGGTACAGCAGCCAAGAATCAAGTAACAAGCACATGTGTATTAGTCATTTTGTTATGATTTATTATTATTATTATTATTAGAAAAGACTGGATTTGAAATGTCTACACAACCTTGAAAACATAAGATCTGAGTCACATTAAGACAACAAAAAATCTTAATTTAGTCATTTAAGCCTGTTAATGTGAACATAGGCGCTTGTTTAACCTCATTGGACGAGCAGCATTATAAACTATTCAAAAACCACTAAATAACTAAATAAATAAATTGCCAGTAAGGTTAGCCTTTACAAAAATACGCATAATAAAGTCTACATTTATATCACATGCTTTTTCTTCTGAGCTTATTGGCTGATTATAAAGCAGAACTCTGGTTACTGTCTGGCTCATGCAGACCCAGAGTTTTGAAAGATCTGATTATCTTAAATGTATGTGGATTTCAGATTACATCTGATTTTTTGGAGTTATTGGATTATTACGTACATGTAAGTACAGTCAGGCTGGTGAAAATCTTTGCATGTAAACAGCTACTGATGTGCAAGAATTGTTTAGAAGAGAGTATTTCATTACATCTACAGGAATCTTTTGTGTTTGTAGTTGGACACTTTTCTTCAGCCTTGCTGACATGAGTTTAAATCCTCACCTCTCGATGTGACACCACCCCTATGAGTCTCCCACCGCTTGTGACGTATGCAAGGTCCAGACCCATCTGAGAAAAGATTCTTTGGACCTGAAGATCAGAGACAGATGGAAGATGAGTGTTTTGAGAACATAGTGACAGATGTCAGTGTTTGAATAAACTCATCGCAGTTCTCTTCTTCATCAAGTCTACAGCCTGATATGTAAACATGAACTACGTATTGTAATGTGTAGTTAATTACTACAGACAATGCAGGGGTATGAGGAGCTGGTATAATGCCTCAGATTTCTATCTAAGCAGAGCTATTGTCAGGACAAATGATAAAGTAGCATTCACAAGTTTGGGCACCCTGCTAAAAATGCCAGGATATTGTGATTTAAAAAAAATCAGAACAAGATGAATAATTTCAGAACTTTTGCCATCTTTATTGTGACCTATAATCTTTTTTTTTTGTTTTGCTGACCATGATGTTACAATGCTTGATTGGTCTCATGAGCTATAGACCATATTGATCCACAGTGAACAAAAAGGGCTGAAATGTCATTTTATACTGTATGTAATGAATATAAAATGGCAGTTTACCCTTTTCAATTAAATTTTGAACAAAAATTACTGTCCCCTCATATAATAATTTTTTAATGTAGAATTGTACCACTGAGAAGGAAGGAGATGAACTGAGAAATAGGGGAGAATGGGTGGTGGTGGATATGAAATAATGGGAATTTACAGGACATTAATCTGGAAGGAGGATCTTCAGTGCTTCATATAGAAAGTCAACAAAATGTAACTTGACTGGGGTGTACAAAATTTGTTCAAGACTATAAATGTAATATATTTTAGATATTTATCAACAGTTGGCTTTGCATTTAATCATGTGATTAAACAGAATTAAATCACACTGTCCGACTGACTTTCAGTAAATGGCATTAATCTTATTTTTCTTTTCTTATTAACGTCAATATAAAGTAAAATCTTGTCGGAACATTTGAATACTGTTAACTAGATGCAGATATGTGAATAGTGCACATGGTTTAAGGGTTAAGAATTGTACTGTTGCATCTCCAAAAATAATTGAAAAAGTTCATTGTTGCTCATAATTTAACTCAAAAAGGTAAAAAAAATCATATACTTAATATTTCTTACATCGAAAGTGACATATTTCAAGCCTTTTTTGTATCAGTATGGTTTATAGCTCATGAAAATCAGAAATTTTGTAATGTATTACAATATTTGAGAGTTTGAGTAAATTACTATTCAAACAATTTAAATATTAAAACAGAAAAAAGTTCGAACTGTCACTTTACATGTAATGAACATAAAGGTTATGATATTTTACCTTTTTGAATTAAATTATGAACCAAAATTGATTTTTTTGGCAATATTCAAAATTTTGATGTGGCACTGTATACGTACACACACACACACACACATACACAAACCTTAAGTAGTGAGCTATGTTCCACTAGCTGGATGGAAGTGGGATCAATCTTGCAGTTGTTAAAGTTGACTTTTACATCCAGTTGCTGCTCCTCCCAGTCCACGATCTACACTCAGACACAGGGACATAACTGTTCACTCTACAAACTGCAAAACACACTGTACTAGCACCTCCTAGTGGACACAAGCAATATTGTTGCCTGTTTAGAAGGAGCCTTGTTACTTCATAATAAACATATTAAAACATAAATATGACTAGAAAACACCATCAGACAGTGAAAGTGTATTTGTAAAGAAGCATGTGTTATATAGCTTCAGAGTCTGAGATTAATGTAAGGTCTGTGGTGTTGTCACCTCTCTTTTTGTCATGCTGACTTCTATATCTGGATCATCCTACAGAAAACAAAGAAAGCATCCTTATTCCTAGTCTTTTGTAGATAAATGTAAAATAGAAGACTGGGGGAAATAAATTAGTCACTTTGTGTGTCATTTGATGTGTGGAAAATGTATCACAAAGCAGATCTTAATGATTGGCTGCACTGCAGGTCTATGTGATGTGCTCTTTCAGAAATTGGCTGTGAAGGACCTGCGTTGACTTTTAGAAACAATTCCTGACTGGAAGTGGAAGAGATTTTCCGCCAAACCCGCCAGCAGTCCGTTTTTTTTCCATGTTTTTGTCTTTCATCCACAGTTCTGAGCAGAATGTCCTGTAGACTGAGACTGAGCACTGCTGGTAGACCTGTATGATTGTACAGTTCTATACACCTGCAAATTCAGCTACTTCCTTCACACTCTGACCTTTAACACAATCACTGCTTTTAGCCAATCAGTAACATCTGCTTTGTGACCCCTTTTATACACAATGAGACATTCACTGCTCTGTACCACGTCTTCTCAACCTGTGAGTCCTGTAACACACCCCACAGGTGTGTAGAGACTGATCATCCTTGTGCAGCTCCATCTGCAGGAGCCTGAAATTACTACCACCTTAAAACCATGCAAAGTGACAAATTTATTGTCCAGGGAGTTTATGAGGAGAGCTTACCTCTAGTCCATCCACTACAGAATGACCACAGCAAAGATTCTTCAGGGTAATCTGTGGATCTTGGAAACCTAAGTATGAAATGTAGACATAATGATTAGGTGAAAGATTTACACTGAAACAGAACCACACCACAGCTGGAACATAAACTAGCCACAATTCTGCCATTATTGTCATCCAGAACCAGCTCAGATGGAGTAGAGACCTAACTACAACTTTTCAAAGCAAAGCTCATGCAGTCAAAAGACCCAAGAAATCATCTGGCACAGAATCCAGTAAAGATGTCCCACCCCGCAGTTCTGTTCTACAGACACTTTCGTGCTTTGGACAAGATTTTGGTATGTTTGGCCAAGCATGAAAGCTGAATTCAAATCCAAGTGCTGTCCAGAAAACCAAACTCTGAACCACTAGAAAACAGTGGCCTTCATGTGTTTATAAAGGATCCCACTATATTGTCTATATCCAGTCTGGAAACATGCCCTGGAGTCAGAGGTGGAACGTTACAAATTGTGTTTACTCTTAAAGTACACATACACAACTCACAAATATGTCATATTGCATCATTTTCCTCAATAAATAAATGAGCAAGTATAATATTTGTCTTATTAGTTCAACTGGGTTCTCTTTATCTACTTTTAGGAATTGTGTGAACATCTGATGATGTTCTAGGTCATATTTATGCCGAAATATAGAACATTCTAAAGAGTTCACAAACTTTCAAGCAGCACTGTAACTCAAAGTAAATATAGGTAATAAGTTGTTTTTTTATTAAAAATATATTTATTCTTACTTGAGTAATTTAAACACCCAAATGAATTGTAACAAATAACAGTACATTTCTCTGGTCTGTCCACCTCTTTCTGTGGCACAACAAATTTCCAGAAGCAGGAATGGGATGTCGTATCTTACATTAGCCTGAACTGACTATAGGTCACAGATCTGGACAGATCTTGGATTGAGGAGGGTATTGCATGCCTGTTGAAAGCACCAGGAGACTGTAAGCAATGATTTGAAGAAAGGCTTACCAAAAAGAAGAGCCCATCACCAGCCACCTCTGCAACATAGCCATGGATCCCGCCTCTGCCTCTGTGGCCATCTGGAGATCCACCAGTACAATCATGCTCAAACCATGAGCGATTGCATTTGTCTCTGTGTGTGTGTGTTCTATTTATTCCATATTTCAATGTTGGCCTTTGGTCACGAGATGTGTAGGGATGCATCTGATAAGCCTGATATTTTATATTGTAGCGTACAGGGCACACGTCCCATTGATTAAAGTTGTAGGATCCACAGCAATTAAATATGATTTATTAGTACTCTACTTGGACAAAAGTCTGTGGACACATATGTGCTTGTTCGACATCTGATTCCAAAACCTTGGACATGAAATTTGAGTTGTTATAGGCTTGACTCTTCTGAACAATAAGACCTGGCTTGCAGTATTCATTCTTAAATCATCCCAATGATGTTAAGTAATGATCTCCTGCATACGTCATATCAAGATTTGTCATTTGCACTTAGCTGGAGCCTCTCTACATGTAAAAAACTTACCACTTCATGCTTTTTTTTTTTTATATAATTTTAAATGAACTAAACAAGATGAATGTAAGGGGCTGACCCATTGAGTGGCCTTCTGCCACTGGGGGCAGGCTCCTCTCTCCAGTCATAAGCTGATATCTTTTGCATGTCACTGGCTAATTTAATGCTATAAAGCATGCAGCTATGCAGACTCCATCAACAAAAAGAAAAGTCAATAAATATGTCGGACTAAAACACAAGAAAGTCCAGAGATTATGTCAAACAGTTGTGGGTTGGACTCTTAGAGATATTCTCACTGGTTACAGAGTCTGGCCTGCAGAAGCCAATGACCACACCAAACACACAACATGAAGCCTTTAAAAATAGCCACATTCAATACACATAAAGTTACATACTGTATGGCCATACAGTGTATAAGTGTCTGTTCTGATCTACCAAGTGTAATTGTACACTACCTGGCCAAAAAAATGTCTCACACTAATATTTTGTTGGACGTTTAACTTTAATTACTGCACACATTCACTCTGGCACATTTTCCATAAGCTTCTACAATGTCACAACATTTATTTTTGTACAGATCTTGTTATGATGGGAGATTTTAACCACTGTGCAAAGTCTTCTCCAGCACATCCCAAACATTCTAAACGGGGTCAGGTATGAAAAGGATGTCTGCCTGAACCACTCTTTCACACTCTGAGCCTAATGAATCCTGGCATTGTCACCTTGGAATTTGCCTGTGCCATCAGAGAAGAACAAATCCATTGATGGAATAATCTGGTCATTCAGTATGTTGAGGTAGTCAGCTGACCTCATTCTTTGGGCTCTTAATGTTGCTGAACCTGGAAATGACCAACTGCAATAATCCCAGATCATTGAACTGCCCCCACAGGCTTGTACGGTAGGGACTAGGCAAGATGGGTGCATCACTTCAGCCGTCTCTCTTCTTACTCTGATGTGCCCATCACTCTGGAACAGGGCAAATCTGGACTCATTAGACCACATGACCTCCCTCCATTGCTCCAGAGTCTAATCTTTATGCTCCCCAGCAAACTGAAGAAGTTTTTCAAATTCAAATTTTATTTGTCACATACAATTTCTTGCAGTGAAATGCTTAAATGACAGAGCAGTCGTGACAGCAGCCAAACTCAGCGGTGCCAGGTCATAGTAGGGAAGAAAACAGCATACATGAGGGGGGAAAGGGTAAAAAGAGAAAAAACATGTATACATGTATAACATGAAAAAAAACTCTTTAAAGCACAAGCAGACATGAGTCAGTGGTATATAGCCTTGGATGGCATTGAAAGGGGAGGCTGAAAGTTCTTAGCCTGAAGTCTGTGCACTGTTTGGTGGAAAAAGCACATAGCAGACAAAAGATAAGTCCAGCCTGGCAGAGACGGAGGGGGAGATAAATCCCTATAGCAACCACCCTACTGCAGGAATTTACGGTACCACAGCAAGGTCAGCTGTGATAAAATGGCACATAATTTAAAAACTGACCTAATTTAATGCGAGCAAACCACCCGATTTAACTTAGGTCACTCTTTAGTCCATAGGATCTCCAAAAATTCCAGCTCGTCATAGCAGAACCACAATCCTCACCGAGATAGTATCCAAACTCATGTTAATCACAGTCAATGTCAATTCTGCCCCTTCTCAAATCAAATCAAAGTTGGCCGCATCATAGGGCTCGGACAAGCAAACCCAACTCATTAATTTCTTGGTAAACCATGATCTTGCCTTATGCCAATCAATAGAATCCAGTACCAGTGTTCCGAAATAGTGCATCCTCTGTCCATCCTCATGGAGAGTGCCGCTAGACACGACACCATTTCTCATGACACCACTTCTCCCGTCCTTTGCGTATCCAGCTGCAAACATTCCATCAGGACAGACAGGTTCCCCCTAAGCCAGACTTCTCATAGAGAAGATGGTGACCATAGGATTCAGAGACCACTTAATCCAATTCATAATGTTTCTTTTTGTAGAGCAGCACTAAAGAGAGTCTCTAGAACTTGAAAATCAAATAGGAGCCAAAACAGGGAGATACGGGAGAGGAGAGGGAGGAAAAGTGCGTCCGCCTTCCAAGAGAGGCAAAGAGGAAGAGCCAAGAGGCAAAGAGGAAAAGCAGGTTTTGCAGGTTAGCCTCACTGATAAGTGGTTTTCTTAAGGCTACACAGCTGTTTATTCCCCATCCTTTGAGTTCCATACCCATTGTGTGTGTGATTTATTAAACATATCTCTGAGCGCTACTGTTGCTTTTCTATGATTTGATTTCAACAAACGTTTAAGCGGTCACCAATCACAATCATTCAAAAAAAAATTTCAACCACATTCCTTCCTGGAAGATGAAGTTTCCTTCCACTTTTAAAGTGTTGGACAGTTCTTAACCTGATTTTAGTAGTTTCAGCATCTCCTTAGATGTTTTCTCTGCTTTATGGAAATAATGTGACTCTTCTGAAACAGATTAACATCTTTTCTACAACCACAGGATGTCTTTTGACATGATCGTTTAACAAATGAGAACTTACTCACTGTATCAGTTAGGATTAACATGTTGCCAGCTGAAACAATCACCCACCCATGCAGTAATTATCTAATTGGAGGTTCTTTACCTATTTATTTAGTTAAGTCCTGGTGGTGACATTTTTTTGTCAGCAGTGTATGACAGTGTAATAAATGAGTGAGTGGTGGTGCTGAGTTTGTAGGTATCTCCATACCTCTGTCCATTTCTCTGTCCAGTCGTTTTGAGGGGAATGAGTGTGTTGAGATCTGAAACACACACACACAGCAGTTATCTCCAAGTTGAGATAGTGTTTACTGAGGTTATGAACCAATATATCATATTATTTTGATTAATAGTGTTTAATGAGGTTGTTCATGATGACTATTCAAGTTATAAATTGTACTTACTGCTTATATTCCAAAATCAGATCAACAATAGTAAGTCAGTCGTCCCTTTTGTTGACTGATATATCACTGATACAGTATATGACTAACACACTTCTGACCTCTTGGCTGATCTTGTGTTTTCCCTCCTCAATGCTAGGCGTGTTAGTGTGCTTCCAGTCATTCTGAGAGCATCTTCTATGATACTCCATTCTCCGTGAGTGACCGAGCTGACGGGAGAGTACAGCCTGCAACTGAGTACACTCAATCGAGCCCAGCAACATCATCGATTCTGGGAAAGATGAAGGGTTTGTGGAAGTCAACTAAACCAGCAATACACACACATCCCTACATGTGAATTGAGCCTGTACTGTATTATGTATGAATGTGCATTAAGGAGCACCTGCAGACTTGACCAGCGGCAGTGTTTTGAACTGTTCTGTGAGAAGGATGCTGTGGAGATCTCTGTAAGTGCAGTTCAGACTGATATACTTCACATCCTTCACCATGATATCCTCCACCTGAATACCAGGGTCCCTGAAGAGAGGGAGAGATATGTCTGCTATCTTCAGCAACATACTGTGAGTAGCAAGTGCTGATCTAGAAGCAGTTTGGTAGTTATAGGTGATAAACCTGGCAGATTATTGCTATATGTAAAAAAGAATTAGCATTAGCCACTTACAGTATATTCAGTGTAGGTGCTGTATAACAATGTTAGAGCTCCCCCTAGTGTCAGTGTCACCACTCTACAGGCAGTCTTATCAGTGTAGCTGCTGTAGTACTATGTTAGAGCTTCCCCTAGTGTCAGTGTCACCACTCTACAGGCAGTCTTATAAGTGTAGCTGCAGTAGAACAATGTTAGAGCTTCCCCTAGTGTCAGTGTCACCACTCTACAGGCAGTTTTATCAGTGTAGCTGCTGCAGAACAATGTTAGAGCTCCCCCTAGTGTCAGTGTCACCACTCTACAGACAGTCTGATCAGTGTAACTGCTGTAGAACAATGTTAGAGCTCCCCCTAGTGTCCGTGTCACCACTCTACAGGCAGCCTTATCAGTGTAGCTGCTGTAGAACAATGTTAGAGCTCCCCCTATTGTCAGTGTCACCACTCTACAGGCAGTCTTATCAGTGTAGCTGCTGTAAAATAATGTCAGAGCTCCCCCAAGCATAAACTTCCTGAGATACAATGGAAAACAAGTCAATGAATACTGTATTTTTATATGACGTGGAAAAAAAAAATCACAATAGCTGCATTAAATATCAGCCATCGACTCTGCTGCATATATATATATATATATATATATATATATATATATATATATATAAAATCTTGTTTAAATCTTAACAGTTTTATTAATTTCTACTGTTTAGTTTTAGATTTTACTATTCAATTGTTCATGTGGCTTTATTTATTTTAATTGACATCATTAAATACAAATATTAATAATATTAATATTATTATTTTAAACAGATTCAAATTAATTTAACTTTTTTCAATCCTCTTGTGATGTAAATGATGGGTAGCATTGTAATTGATGGTCAATATATTCCCAAGTAAAACAAAGTTTGGTTGATTGATCATTAAATAATGCATTAACCACAAGCTAATTACATAACTAGATCTCAGTAACTATAATAAACTACAACTGATGTAAGTGTACATGATAAAGTTGTGGTCCTGTAAAAATGAGAGAAAGAGACAGGATGGAGGAATGAGTAAAGAAGTGGACTCACTGCTGAGGTTTTGCTGGGTAAGGCAGTTTTCTGATACAGATGAGTGAGTCGTACAGTGATGGCTGTAGACACTGAGCCACAATGTTAGCCACAATAACAGAGAAGATTAAGGGGAAAAGGTAGTTAATCTGACCGGTCAATTCAAATACAATCATGGCTGTGGAGATAGTGTGAGTGGCTGCCCCAGACACTGCAGCTGCACCTGTATACACACACACACACACACAACTAAACATGTGACTGTACAGTAAATATCACACTGTGCTGTATCACTCTATCAATCCTATAAAGCCATGTGTATCATATTTGATACATGTAGCGCCACATCAAAAGATTAGAATATTGTGGAAAAACATTTCAAAGCCTTGTCTTGTTTTAATATTGTTTAGTATAACTTGTAGCTCAAGAACATCAGAAATCCAGAATCTCAAATTAGGATATATATATCACACACACACAC
>BRDA01037564.1:3004-29976 GCA_036984385.1 Crenuchus spilurus | reverse complement strand
CAAGTACACGCACGTGGTATCGGACAGATACCCGATGCTGGTATCGGTATCGGTGCATCCCTAGTTAATTGTAAAGCATCCCTGGATATTAGAATTTTCCATATAAGTGTAACATTAATTAATTAATTAATTAATTAATTAATTAATTAATTAATTAATTCGCTCACTCATAATGTTCACCTTCAGCTGTACTGACACTATATTGAAGGCTGACTGTATACAGTACTGACGGATATGTGTCAGCTCCAGGCTCCGTCTCCTCTACAACCTGATGAGGTCATCGTCTATTTCTGTCATCAGACTGTGTCATGCTGTGAAATTCCCGCCACCTTTTGTGTGTGTATCTGTAATAGCTCCCTCAGCTGTGGAGCAGAACCAGTCTGTTTATTTAGCAGCGGATCAGGAGAGAAAGAATGCTTGTCTGATTCACACCCTTTATTTATGAGGTTATTAAAGGCTAGGCTTCATCCTAGCTGAGCATTACTGATCCTCACGCATACAAGCCACTTTGGTCAATAGTCAGATAAACAGCTGAGCCTCTTCTGTAAAACCCCCCCAAAACTTCTCCAG
This sequence comes from Crenuchus spilurus, assembly GCA_036984385.1. Taxonomy (NCBI): domain Eukaryota; kingdom Metazoa; phylum Chordata; class Actinopteri; order Characiformes; family Crenuchidae; genus Crenuchus; species Crenuchus spilurus. The sequence continues at coordinate 29,406 of BRDA01037564.1, read as the reverse complement.
ATTTGAATGAAGATCTAACAGACTAATGGAGCACCAAAAAACAGACACTTCAGACAGCAGCATGGCTGGTCGAAGACTAGTCCTATATCAGATTGCAAAATATTGATGCATATATGCCCATCACCGCTAAAACTCATTCTAGCTCAGTACTTCCTGTTCTAAGATGGCCGACACAGCATTCAGCTACACAAGTTCTTGTTATTGTTTAAAGCTCAAAGTACGCCAGACTGTGTCCTAAACCACACGCACTAGTCTGTGAGAGCTTCATTGAGTGATTTGAGGATTGACAGAGTTTTTTTTGTACAGAAACATTTGGGCTAATTTAAGTGACTTCTAGTGTTTAAGTGATTTAAGTGAATTCTAGTGTTTGTTAGCAACATTAACTTCACAGCTCCAGTTCTAAACTTAAGAAGCAAATGACTTTTCTGACTGAGAAGCATCTACCGCATGTCTATCCTGATGGGAATGGTCTCTTCCAGGATTTAGAGGATACGAGAAGTCTGTAAACAGGGATGAAAATAATGGTTTTACATGGCACAGTCACCAGATCTTGGACAGCTACAAGAGAATTTGGAGTAGTTGGAGTTCTCCACTAGCAACAGAGCAGTTGAGAAAATGTCTTAAACAGGTGCATCTCAAAAAATGAGAAAAAGTTAAATGATTTACTTGTATTATATAGATTTATTACACTCAGAGTGTCTATTTCATGTGTTTGTTTCTATGAGAGTTTACTGCCCAGCACAGTGATACTGTGGTTATTAAACCAGGTGTTGGTACTTTTGGCAGTGTGGGCAGTGCCAAGTCCTGCTGGAAAATGAAATCCAATCATTTTTTTAATTGAGGTTTTGTAATGTTTTGTGATGCCCCTGTAGAAGAATGAAGACTGTAGAACAGTGATTACTCCTAACTGACTCCACCTGATCTGCTGAACTTAGGTCTCTAGGAGCACAGTTAGTGACCACTACAGCCTTTACTCTCACAAGACATTCCCTCAAATGGCTTGTTGCTTGTGAAGCGCTCCAGATACTCCACATTCTCCTGTAAATATGCAAGATCTGGTGACTTTGAAGGTCAGAGCATGTGATTTAAATCATGTTTATCTCCATTCACTGTCAAATCGTATCCTGTGGATCCTGAAAGAGACCAGGATAGACATGAGACTTATCTAACTGAAGCCGCGATGCTGACAAATGTTAGAAGTCAATAGTCACCTAAATTAGCCCTCTTGTTTCTGTTGTAGGATACATAAAAAGGCATCTTCAAAGCTGAGCCAAAATCAGAGCTTGCTTTAACAGACGGCTGTCCCGGGGGGGTCAGAGAGGCCAAAGGAGATAAAACCCTGAGCAGACAGACATTTCAGATGCTTCTGTGGTGTGGTTAGCACAGCCGGGTTAGCTGTGGTTGCCAGTGGTCTGGTTATATTCTGCTAACGGTCCACACATCTGATATAGATCAGTCACAGGCTTTAACCGAGGTGGCAGACATAATGACGCTTTTCACACTTGCCTCCTGATGACTGAAGTTCTAAAATTGCAGGTTCAGGCAGGTTCGGGCAGCACACGTCAGGCTTTCTGTTGGACCAATGAATGAAAGTATGTAGCGATGCATAAAAAGTAAAAACAGAAGCAGCAGCTCTGATAGTTTTCTGTCATTTTGTAGTTTTTATAGATGACAGCCTGTATACAGAAAGACATGCAGTTAATATCACACTAATTAATGTGGTATAAGCTTCCAGGTGTGTATAGATGTCTTTGGAATATAATAAATATAATAATATAATTAAAGGAAATCAACCAAAACTTAAAATGTGGTTTATATTATTTTTTATAACATTTGTGAGGGTTTATTTATTAAAAACGGTCATAATTCATGTTTATAGTGCCAGATCAATTACTAAAAAAGGTTTGGCACTGATTGGCTCAGAGGACTAAGGTGCTGCCACTGTGATCCGAGGATCGTGAGTTTAAATCCCGATCATGTTGTTTGCCATCGACAGCCGGGGCCTCGAGAGAGCAGAATTGGCCGTACTCTGTCTTTGGGTGGGCAAGATGGCACACTCTCCCTAGCTCCCTGAGTCGGGTGTCTGCTGGCCAATCCATCAGAACTGGGGATCTGCGCTTTCCTCCTAGCTGCCCAGCGGTGATGTTTAAAAAAAAGGGGCCTTGACATCGCTGGAATCAGAGGAGGCCTGTGCTCGTCTGCCCCCTCCCAATAAAGTCAGGGACTTTGCTAGTGGTAGTGATATGAAGAGTTCATAAAAGGGGCGAGGATAATTGGCCACTAATGTACTCGTGCATGTCCCATCCTCTCATTATACCTCTACAGGCTGTTTTTGTTTCTGTACCTTTAAAATATGTAAATGAGCTCTGTACTGATTGGCTGTAACTCAAAAAGCAGCCCAGCCTGAAACACTTCAGTGTGAGAGGATGGGGTGCTAAAGTTCTATAGGCTCAGCAGAAATCTGCAGTCAGAGGCCTCTTAAACCTAAACCTAACCTTTTAAAACTACTGTTTATGCTTGTAAATCTGATTCTGAGCCCAAATATGACTGTTTTGTACAGCAAATACATTAAATAAATACACGTTTATGTTGTTTTTGTGCAAGAGATCCCTTCAAGTGATCAGAAAGTGTGTTTATGATTTATAATATAATGACACAGGCTTAACATTTACACTAAAAATGTAGATTTGTTTAGTTCTAGAAAGCATTTTTATTCAAAAGAAGGGTTTCGGTTTTTATTCTCAGATTTCATGTGTGGATCTTAAAAAAGAGAAACACAGTGAAGCTTTGGATGGGAGGAGGAGGAGATGCTGGACCTGGTGGGGGGTCCTGATCATTAGATAGCAACACTTATGTTAAGAAAGGCATTACATCTTTTCATCAAACAGCCAATCAGGATTAGTGTACAGCCACAGTATGTGTGTGTGTGTATGTGTGTAAGGACACAGGGAGAATAGTCCATGTGTAGAAGGTGTGAAAACAACACTTCCCCAGTGTGTGAGAGACATGAGAAAGTTGTCTGAGCCAGAAGATTATCACCCGATCCCCGAGCACGGCCTGGCACTCCCAGACTGCGGCACTGAGGGTACTGTTCACTGTCAGCAAGTCTACAGACACCAACACACACACAAGGGAGGAGTCATCTGAAATCTGAAACCCTCCTCTTTCTACTCAGTTTGTTCATTTCTGACTATTCTGAGCTTCTGATTAAAGATTCTGCTTCAAATAAACAAATCAAACAGATGTTTGAGTCCCAAACAAATAGAACTGAGCACTCAGTTCCAGTCTTGGTGAATGGCGCCCTCTTGTGGCAGAAATCAGAGCTGTAAGATGAACCTACATAATGTCCCTTGAGTGCTGTGCAGCCTGACATAAATGTTCGGAGACAAATGTAGAAAAACTGATCATCTGAAGGTTATTTTATGTGTTGATGTGGGTGTTTATTGTAGATGCTGTATAAAGACACTAAGACTTGGGCTCAGATTCAATCAGACAGAGTTTTAAGACCATGAGAAGATGTACACTCACTGGCAAGTTCATTAAGTGCACATACCTTGTATCTACACTCCATTTTAGCTCCACTGACCATACTGGTGCACGTTGATGGTTGAGTCCCTGCAGTGACACTGACGATGTGGTGGGGTGTTAGTGTGTGAGAAATATCTACCACCCAAATAATACCCGCTCTGTGGTGGTCCTCTGGGGGTCCTGATGATAGGGTGAGGTAGCTTTTAGAGCAGGGGTGTCAAACTCCAGCCCTTGAGGGCCAGATTCGTGCACAGTTTGGTGATCTTCCTGTTCAAACACACCTGATTCAACTCAGCAGATGATGATCAGGTTTAATTGTAGTGTCAGAGCAGAGAAAACACCTCCAGGACTGGAGTCAGACACCCCTGTTTTACAGGCTTTAGATGACTGGTTGCTATAAAAAATACTGAACTATTCTACTGGGGGCAGCTGTGACCTGGTGATTAGGGATCCGGCTTTGTGACCGTACGGTTGCTGGTTTGATTCCTGGGCAGGTCATGACTGAAGTGCCCTTGAGCAAGGCACCTAACCCCCAACTGCCCTCCAGGCACCGTGGATAAGGCTGCCCACCGCTTTGGGCACATATTCTCAGCCAAGTGTGTGTGTTTGACTGCACAGATGAGTTAAATGCAGAGGTCAAACTCCATTGTGTGCAATCACATTGGCCCATTGGTTAACTACAATGGAGGATTTAACATTAGACCACTCTGACTGGATTTGTTTACATCTTTAAAAATAAATGATATTCAATTATATTGAAATTTTAAATAATTATGCACATTTAGAAAGTTCAGCGTCGTTCCCCTTTAAGCGTTAGGTGACTAGCAGAACTGCACAGAGTATTCATAACTGTTTGAGTGATGGGATGTGCCATGAGTGGGTCAGTTTTTTCCTGACCACTGCAGTGTGAATGTCAGTAAGGCGTGATCCGTGTGATCTCATGCTGGACAGAAGCCTGTACATGCCCTCAGGCGCCTTGTGTATGTGTGTGTGTTCTTGTATTTCTCCCTGGTGAGGACTGAAAGTCTTCATAGTGATAGGAATGTCAGATCTGTAAAAGTGGGGACATTTTGCTGGTCCTCACAACAAATGTGCCGTTTTCATTACAAACGTTTTTGGAAAAATTAAAAGAAGACGTTTGGTTGCTAAGGTTTAGTTTAGGTTTAGGTTTATTTTTACTCAGTATTACACAAGTGAATGGAATGTCCTCACTAGTATAGTAATACCAAAGTGTGTTTGTGAACCAGGTTTATGTCATATTGGGACTAGAACCTGTTTAAACACTCAGCTTGTGGGGACCTTTCTTCCTTGCAGGACTACAAAACAGGTCCCTGCAATGTAAATCATGACATTTTAACGTGGATACATGTTTTGAGGTTAGGATTTTAAGGTTTAAGTCTACAGTGCCCTCCAATAATTATTGGCACCCCGAGTTAAAATGTGTTAAAAGCCTTAAAATAAATACATTTTTATTGCAGAAGAATAATCTCACTCTGAAAAAGTTTAGTAAAAAGCAACCTTCAACTCAAGTGAAAAAAAAAATAAGGAAAGAAAAAATCCTGATTAAGAAATAATTATTTTCCATAAAATAACCTGTTTCACAATTATTGGCACCCTTAACAATTTCTTGGAAATAAATGTATTTGAACCATTTTTGTTAATTTCTACTGTAGTTTATAAAGTGGATCAAAGTATCTTGGAACCTTTAATTAGTAATGAATAATTTCCTGTTTCCCTGGGGTATAAATATGGCATCCTGTTTCCCTGGGGTATAAATATGGCATCACACAAAAGCCTATTTCTTTTACTCACTCTTAAACATGGGAAAGACAAGAGAAGACACTATTCAAATACGGCAGATGTATGTTGACCTTCATAAATCAGGCAATGGCTACAGGAAAATAGCCACTCACCTGCATAGTCCCTTATCTACAGTCAGAGCAATCATCAAAATGTTCAAAACATCTGGAACTGTGCCAAACAAGCCTGGAAGGGGACGCAAGTTTATCTTGCCACCATGCACAGTGAGAAGGATGGTAAGAAAAGTAAAGAGTTCTCCAAAGCTCACTGTAAGAGAACTGAATCAAATGGTAGCATCTTGGGGTTACAAGGTCTCCCAAACAACCATCAGGCACTATCTACATGCCAACAAGCTGTTTGGGAGGCATGCATGGATAAAGCCTTTTCTGAGTGATACTCATAAGCGTAAATGGGTGGAGTTTGCCAAGCAGTACTGGGATTTTAACTGGGACTGTGTGCTTTGGTCAGATGAGACCAAAATAGAGCTTTTTGGCAACAAACACTGTAAGCCTAACACCAAGGATGAGTACGCAGAAAAACACCTCATGTCCACTGTTAAGTATGGGGGAGGATCAGTGATGCTGTGGGCCTGTTTCTACTCCAAAGGACCTGGGAACCTTGTAAGGATACATAGGACCATGAACTCTTTATAATATCAGGACATTTTGAATCAGAATCTGGAGGCCTCGGCCCGAAAGCTGAAGATGGGTCATCACTGGGTCTTTCAGCAAGATAAGACCTTAAACATGTGGCCAAATCTACTCAAAAATGGTTCACAAGGCACAAAATCAAGCTCCTCTCATGGCCATCTCAGTCCCCAGACCTAAATCCAATTGAAAACCTGTGGGGTGAGCTGAAGAGGAGAGTGTATAGGAGAAGACCCAGGACTCTGGATGATTTAGAGAAGTTGTACAAAGAGGAATGGAGGAAGATGCCTCTTTCTGTATTCTCCCATCTTGTGAAGAGTTGTAGGAGAAGATTAAGTGCGGTCTTGTTGGCAAAAGGAGGTTGTACAAAGTACTAAAACCAGGGGTGCCAATAATTGTGGCACACACGATTTCATTCAAAAGATTTATTTCTTAATGTGGGATTTTTTTTAAATTAAAGCTTTGATTTTTCTCTTTTTTTCATTTTTGTCTTATATTATTTTTCTTAAAAAATAATTTATTAGAAGCCAAAGAACACTTCTTAACCAGAGGTGCCAATAATTATGGAGATTGCTGTATGTAATGTCCCCACAATTCACAGAAAAAAGTGTGTATGTGTGTGTCAGTAAGATTGCTCTGGGTGCTGAAAAAGTCACATGATCTTTACTGCCCTACTGAATGAGGTCATACTGACCACCAACTGTCCATCAGCTCTGGAGGTTACAGTGTCTGCGTTTATTTGACCGTATTGCCCTTTAACACACAAAATAACATCCTCAGACCTTTTGGTGAAAGGACAGGTTCACCAAAAATAAGTTCACGTACAGTTACTTTTACAAAGTTAAAGTCAAAGCATCTCAGCTGTAGTCTATAATACATTAATACTACATATTACAATAACACTACATTATAAACTTACTATTTTTAAACCCAATTACTTACTCAACCCAGGTGTAGTTCCACCATCCAAGAGCCCAAATGTTACTTTACTTCAGAACTGGAGCTGTGAGAAGACTGCACTGTTTTGGTGACTATTCAGTTCTAGTGTTTGTTAGCAATGCTAACCTCATACTGTGTCTTCTAGACTGTGAGACTTTTATTAAGATCTAGACGAGGTTTTTGATTATGCAGTTTTACAGAAACAACAGGGCTATTTCGGTCTCTTAGCATTGTTAGCCTCGCAGCTCCCATTCTAAATTCAAGGCAAAATACATGTCAGTGTATGGAATGTACTGAAATGATCATATTGGTCATTACAGACACTTTGGAAGTATTACTGGTCCAGACTGTTTAAGAGATTAACCCAAATCACTGAGAGAGAGAGAGAGAGAGAGAGAGAGAGAGAGAGAGAGAGAGAGAGAGAGAGAGAGAGAGAGAGAGAGAGAGAGGAGAAAAAGGATGGCGAGAGAGAGAGAGAGAGTCAGAGAGATGGAGGGAAAGAAAAGAAAAAAGAAAAAAAAGAGGGAGATATAGGGGGGAGAGATAGAGATGAAAGGAGATAGATAGGATGGAGAGGACAGAGAGAGAGAGAGAGAGAGAGAGAGAGAAAACAGAAGGAGGGAGGGAGGGAAAGAGAGAAATAGAGTATTTGCTGCTTCTGTTTTCATTACTCTCATTATTAAGAACAGTGTGACCTCATTAGAGACGTGTTCTACATTCAGTGATGCTGAAGCTCTACATGTTAATGGACCATCTCACTGATCACTTCGTACCCAGTACAGCAGCATCACTGTGTACCACACCAGTAACGACCTGTGGAGAATCTCCATTTCAGACACTTTACTGGTCTTACTGGCACTTCTCTTACTGGTATATTCAGACAACCTGCTTGTCATACTGGTTATTTCAGAATATTAATGCTCATTTCAGACACATTACTGATGATAGTAGTTATTTCAGGCACTTTATTTGTCAACTTGCTCCTCCATTTAATTGGACATACTGCTCATTGGTCATTTCTGTAACACTGATTAATCTAGTGGACCCTCGTGATTGCCATACTTGTAATTTCCATAGTAGTATGTAGTCATTTCAAACTCTTCACTGATCAATTCATTGACTTTATATGAACATAATGGTCAGTTCAGACACTTTGTTGGCTTGTTGGTAATACAGGATAGTTTTACATTCTGATTAGTAAACTCAGACTTGTCCACAGCCATTCTGGTCATTTGAGACACTTTACTGGCCATAGCACTACAGATCTGGCCTCGCAGACACATCAGTCAGTCATTTCAGTCACGTCTTTGAACAGCTATGACCCCCATCTTGATGAGGGTCATGATTTAGGTGGTGGGCTCTGCAGTGGACAGGAGAGATTATTTCCCAAAACACTTCCTACTGCACTTTCATTTTATGGTATTGACAACTCGCGCAACACTTTAATCAATAACATCATCTAAATTCATACAACAGCACTGTCTCAATAACATTCTCCGGTTACTTAAAATTGCTTTTAAAGTTCTTAAATGGGTCTTTTACTCCTGGAGGGGATCCAACTTTATTACTTCTGAGGAAAAAAATGTATAAATAAAGCAGCAAAAAATAATATATGATGAAGGAAAGGCTACTATCTACTATTGCCTGACATATTTACTGCTCAAATGTTGCTTGTTGATGGCTCAGGGGACTTCTACGGTTCAGGAAAATACTTTAGGAGAGACAAAAAGAAGACAATATACATCTGGCCAAGGCATTATAGTAATCAGCAACACAATGAGTCTTGGATAAGTACATATTGACGTTCCTGTTATTAATAAACTTATCTGAGCAAATATGAGCACAATGTGTGAGACTTGTAACTCAAGCAGAGATTAAATTATTGTTCTATTTCTCAGGAATGATATCTGAGACTTCAAAGAGAAAACTAAAATCTCATTTGTGTTTCCATAGCAAGGAAAATATAACCACATTTGAGTGGAATTAGCAAAACAAGAGCTAACAAGTAATGGACGCTAATGTGGCCAGTTAGCATGGTGCTAATAGCATAGATAGGTCAGAGGTTATGTTGTTCAGTAGTCTTTTGTATTGATGATGTATTATGTGATACTATATCATATAATGGTTTCTGTAAACAAGGACTAAAGTAAGTTAGCATAGCTAACAACAGTAGCAGGCATCTGACTGAATTTTCAGTACTTTAGTACATGTTAACAGGTAAATAGTATATCATATCAAAAGGTAAATAGTATATCATAATGTCATAAACCATACAATCAATACTATTAAAGGCTACTGAACATCTCAACAAATTTGAGTTTTCCATGTGATGAGCATTATGCTAACGGGACACGTTAGCTTCCGGGGCTTGATAGCTAAGAATGACTAGAAATTTAAGCAACCACAGTGCACGGTTTTGTGGCAACTTTTAGTATTATAAAATATTTTAACAATATAATGATCAAATAACAACTAATAACTAATAATAACAATTACAAACAAAATTCTTTACAAAAAGTATAAATTATAATATGTAACATTAAAAGCAAATTTTCTTGAAATGTCCACAGACTGGGCTAGTTTCAGCTTCTGAAGGGCAGGTTTTACAAACTTTGGGCCAGATGTTTTTGCTGGACCTGGCAATCCTGGCTGCAGCAGCTCTGTTAGCCAACAAGCTAATGCTAGCATAGTTTGAAGTATTAAGACTTGGTATAATTTTACTTGACTTGTCTTGGTCTTGGCAATCGATTTCTCTAGTCCAGGTATTGCAAGTTATTTTTTTAATTGACAGCAGAGCTGGGGTTAAACTGGGTCAAAATAAACTTAAATTTGTTTCAAATGTGTGATAACAGTATTTTCAGAAGGGGATCAGGATCTGGTCAACCTTGGTCTCCACTGCAAAGGCTCTGGCTGCAAATTTAACAAGATGGCCGAAGTATTTTGTCTTAATTTCTGTAGAACATGTTTATCGAGCCATGATATCTATGTTTTATACAGTCACTAGTAGCTACATTCATAGCTCCAGTGTTAAACTAATCTTAAACCATCAAACATCTACTTGAGGGGTTATGCTAAAGTAGACTATTTAGGCTGAGGCCCTGCATCTGAAATCCTAGCATGCTTGCGGTAGTTTAGCCCTTGCCCTGTGCTAACTCAGCTGATTTAATTCAGTCATTAGCTGGCCAGATGAATCTGGAGTGCTGGAGCAGGAAAAGCAATAAACATAGCTGTGCTGAGGGACCTGAGCTGGAGATTAATCCACTCACTCTGTAAGTAGTCCACAGCTGCTCCAATCACACAGTTGGTATGTTCATTTCTAATTCATTCCACGCTGGCTAAAGTGGTGGATTTTCATTCAAGATCGGCTGTTTTCTGTAACGTTTCTCAAGGTGACCGCTGAGGTATCCTTGTGAAAAATCGAGCACGTTGAAAAGCTCAAGGCTTTTAGAGCCTGGCATGTTTTCAAAGCCTCAATCACATTTTGATTCTCAAAACACTCTAAATGAGTTTTAACACTGAAAGCAGAGCATTACCTGCTTGCACTTGGAATCTGATTATGAATGGGAATGATTACAAGACAGTATCTCCAATATGCATAACTACAACATGTTTAGGGGTAGCTAGTTGCAAGGAATGGACCACATAGTGGATTAAGGATTGCAAGGGAGGGGAAACTTAAACATTTGGGCTGGAGTTGTGGAGATTGGTTATTGTACCTGAATGAATGAATGAAGGGCGGAGTTACAGTATGAGATCCACCTCCCAAATGTCTGTTATTATATAACATCACAGATGACTAATTACTCTTCTAAAACTGTAATGCCATTACTTTACTCTTTAATTCTGTTTCTCTTTTATTGCAAAATTAATGAATAAATAATTCACCCATCATTTTGTCCGCTTAATCCTGATCAGGGTCAAGGTGAGTCCCCTACCCCTTCACCGGGCACAGTGAAGGGCATGACATGAGTAAACCCTAATATTTAATGCCGATATTAATACACTATAATACTAATACTGATCCTAATACATACTATTTTTTTACAAAAATAAGACTCTGGTCTGTTAGTTTAGCTGTTTTGCTCATATCACTTCATTCATTTCGATCCAAATAGCACTGCGATCCATCACAGCGGGCACACAGATGTACAGTATATTCATTATACATAAAGCGAGATATTTTTTAGATTATTAGAATTATTTAATTTGGAGTTTGAGTAAAATTTAGGCTTAAAATTAGTCACTTTTTATGTAAAAAATATAAAATCTGAATCTTTTTGAATGAACACAGATGAGCTTTTTACGCTATATTCTAGTTTTAATAGTACGTTTTAATTTTCCTGTTTAAACCCATGACTCCTAATGAGCTATGATAACTTAATTATGTTCTTCAGCCCTTAGCGTATAATAAAGCACCAACTTAGTTGAGATCTTCCAATTAATTACCTCGTCAGCTCATTAAGACTACTGTGAGGTTAAATGCTGGTTGTAGAGCAGAAAACAATAGAACCGTGCAGTTCAGACACTATAGGAGCAGGAAAGGGAAACACACTGCATTATAACTGACAGAACATGAGCCGTCACAGAGCGCCCTCTAAATGTGAGGGAAACAAATCATAGGGGTTTCTCTCAGGTCATGTAAACTGCTGAACAGGCAGAAGGAATCAGCACTTTTCTCTTCTTGTTGGAAAATGACTGGAACGAAAACAAATCAGAGCAACATTACAGTTTCAGCTCCAGCTCTGCTAAACTTTGATTCTAAAATTATTTCATTTGGGCCAAATTTGGGGAATCAGCTCTGTGCAAAGCTCCACACATCCGCGCTCACATTAATCACACGTAATGATACCGTCTGTTCGAAAATCCCTGGTGGCGCAGAAGCCAGGATAGGATACTAATCCACTGTGATTCCATTTCCTTGCAATTTCTCAACAATACAATCTGGAGATGTTCCCTTCTCAGTGTTTCCAAGACAGATTCTGATTAGTTCCAGAAGTGATGGGTTAGAAGAGGGTCATTGTCAAAACTCAGTCTCATCTTTGTTTTTGTCAACAATCTCAAGTTGGAGATGATCAAGAAATTTCATTATGAAGCAGCACGCAGAGCTGACATAAGCCATGCAAGCCTTCAAAAGAGGTTTTTAAACAACCACTGTTGTAAATAATGCGCCTTTTTAAAAGTAAAAAAGAGCTTTAAGCCAAAACATTTTTGTGCTTTGAGTATTTCAGTTTGATTACTTGCACATTTTGGCAGTGTTGTTGCATCTTTACCAGAATTTAACTGATGATGTGTAAATTGTAGACATGTTTGTTAAAGTTAAAGTATAGTTAGATTTGAACTTTACCCAGATGTAATTTAATCATTTGTATTAGCACCTAATACTTAACTGTACAGCCTATAAAAGTGACACTGGACACCACAGTGACTTCACAATAAAAGTCACCGTCTACTGTTGGCTTCATTGCTAAGAAGAAGCTCTTTATTGTGGAAAAAAATACACATTTTGTCTTTAATCTAATACTGAAGCTATTTCCCCAGACCTGCATATCAAAGTCAAGAGAATATCTATTGTTGAATATCTACTGTAAATAGATCACCTCTTCCCTTATTATGACAAAACTGAGGCAAGTTTCACTAGGAGCAGAGCGATGTGGGGATTATCAATGGAAATAGAGGAGGATGGTGCAAGTTTTTGTTTCCTATTATAGAGATGGAGGAAGGTCTCAAAAGTTGTGATTTGTAGTGTGATTAGGATGCATTTATATCCTGAAATGGATTTTGTAAATCACACCATGACTGCTAGCACTCGTGTTATAGCCGAGGAGCCTTCCAAGGTCAAGCTCAGGAACATCCACGGGTGACGAGGTACTTGGGCAACAAGAGGCGGAAAGTTGCCGGAGTAAAAAACAAAGAGCTGAAATATAGTCAACCATGCCAGACGGTTTCATTTGAGACAAATAATAGACAACACTTTATTAATCTGATAAACTTAGTAACAAAAAAAAAAAAAACACAATAAAACAAAGTACACCAAAAGAAGTTATTAGATAGTTACTGTTTTCGTTGTTTTGTTGACGACAAAGAATCTCAACAAATGGACACGAGATGTTGACCAAAAAAAAAAATTAAAATAAGAACGGATTAAAATTTCAAACTTCAAATTGGACATCAAGAACAGAAAAACTACAACTACAGGTAAAACCTCAAATAAAACTCCACTTCCCAGAGTTCAGAGTGTTTCGGCCTGGGGTCAATTTCCTTCAGTTTGCCTCACAGCGACATGTAAAAAGTCAGGAAACAGGCTCAGATCGCTGAGATGAGACAGACAAAACAGAGGATTTCTCACACATCGCTCGCTCATTGGTCTCTCTCTCTCTCTCACACACACACACACACACACACACGTTTCTAAACCTTACATGAAGACTATGAGTACTGAATATCAGCTGAAGGGTTTCACTGATGGAGACTTAAGGAGCGCAGCCCTGTTAGAGATGTGAAGATAACAGAGTAAAAAGAAAGAAAACAAGAGGGAGGGCTTGAGTAATGTATTTTTGAAAGAATGGTTCACCCAGAAATTCATCCATAAATTATGGTCTGCTTCAGTATTACGGTGAGTCCTCTACTCCTTTACTGGGCACAGGACAGGGCATTACAAGCTATCCTAGGACAGCCACCATGTTTATCATTTTTTCTGCTTATCTAAGGCGTAGTTGAACAGCCAAGAGATGTTTGTCCAATCCTTGCTTTTAAAAGTAACACCAAGTCATTTCTATAATAATAATAATAATAATAATAATAATAATAATAATAACCACCAAAACCTCACACAGATGTTAATGAAGGTCTCACAGACTGGTAAGTGTGGTTTGGGACACCTCCTCTGAGCTTAAGAACTAAACTTTTTATTCATTTATAAACACGTCTTGGCTGATTTTCTACATCTGGGGTAAAAGTCAAATTTCGATGTGAACCATTCCTTCAAGCAAGCCTCATTTACTCACAAAGGTGGGATTTCTCAATAAAGCTGAATGACTTAAGCCCAAAGTCAGGCATGTTCTCGTCATTCTCTTAAAAAAAGGCTTTTATTGGACTGATGCCACAAAAACATGTCTGGGTTTCATTCGATGGATCCTTACAAAGCCAATGTAAATGAAATGTGCGAGTGAGAACAACCCCTCTAAAGGAAAGAAGAAAAGGTTCAACACTACAAACCAAAAGCCATTTAGGAATGTTCACTCAAAGTGCAGCTCTTTCCCTATTCAACACTCCCGCCTTTGGGCTCAAATTATTTGGATAACTGAGAAATCCAGCACTGTGAACAAAGACCTCTGCTTTACTCAAACCACACCAGCTGTTCACACCAAAACTCTGTCTTCACCTTATTTTAGGCTGCATCGCTGTGTATCCAAACTTTTAAATGTGATAATTTTTTTAATTTTTTGCTTTTTCCGAGAAATTTTGAATTGTACCCCGATTATTGAGGCAGGCAGATGGACCACTGGGCATCAGCTGCATTATCACTGCAACAACACAGCTGGGGAGGGGGAAGGTCACACTTCTGTGACGGTGCATTGACCGTCAGGGCTGCGTGAGCGGACACTGCTGTCACCACCGACTCCGCCGCCAGGGGGCAGTCTGTCCAGCTGCTGCAGTCTGTGCCTGACCTGAGCTCCTTCTACTCGCTCACCAACACCTTCCTCCCCACCACGTTCATCCTCCTCCTCCTCCTCCTCCTCGCTTGTTCCCGACTCAGACTCGTATCCTGAAGCGTCAGGAGCAACTGAATCATCTTCATCATCATCATCGTCGTCATCATCCTCCTCAAGCCCGGGGTGGCCGATATTCAGCTGAGCAAGAGCCTGCACGAGGGAAAGTGGTGTGGAAGAAGCAGGGCTGCTTGGGTGACCCCCAAGCATGGTGGGTGGCCGGATAGGTGGAGGGGCGAATCCCACCTGAGGGCGCCCCCCATTGGCCAACGTGTCTGCTCCATCTGCTGAACTTTCTCTCTCTGGAACACCTCCGTCCGTATTACCCAGTGAATCTGCACTTGTTGTAACACCTGGTGAAGTTGTTGCTCCAGATCCAGATCCACTTGAAGCTCCAGGAGCAGGTCCTGGCTCAGGATCCAGTCTAAGTCCAGCTACTCCTTTCTTAGGGATGTCCACCACATCCCTCTTCATTCTCCTCCGGCGCCCATGCTCATTCCTCCGGTACTGAACCATGTTCTCCAAGTCGGCCACATACAAGAATCCTGCAATCAGCATCTCTGCACTCTTCTTGCCCTTGTTGTAGGCATCCTCCAGCTCACGGCTAGTGCGCTCATCATACTGCCACCAGCCATTGCGCCCCTCATAATACCATGCATGGTCCCCAGCCCCAGTCCCGCGGCTGCCTGAGGCTGAGGCCTTCAGCTCCTCAGGTGATAGCAGCGTAGGGCGCTCCAAGAAGTCCTCAGGCACCTCCTGCCTGCAGAGGGCGCAGCGTTTACTGTGCCAGGAAGCACCCTTCACACACAGGAAGCAGAAGACATGGCGGCACGGCAGACGCACCGGGTGGATGCAGCTCTGCAAGCAGATGGCGCATTCCAGGACGGGAAGTGCCGGGGAGGAAGGAGAGGGGCTTCCACTGCTGCCAGTCACAGAATCTCCGCTCACCTTCTTACCTGAGGCCAGTGCGTCCACAGAGTGATCGACTTCACCACAGCTAGCCATTCTGCAAGAACAGAAATCTGGGTCATTTTCACCATAAATAGTGGTAAACTTGGACAGTGTTGTATCAACAAAATTTCCAAACGTTTTGTTCTGAAACATTTCAAAATGTTGACTTTTTTTAATAGTGCGCTACCGTTTAACTAAAGCATTTCCATTCCAAACAACTACAGTGGTGGACTGATGAATTTAACCAATTAATTGGGCCGTTTAAATGCCACTTCAAGATGAATTCAGCAATTTTGCCTGTTAATTTTATTATTAATAAATTGATGGTTTTCGCATTTGATAAAGTACAACATACTGGCATTATATATCTGCCATCGGCCACCTTGCTCTCCAAGCACCTGTAATGGCCACTGAAAACATCAACCACTACCAAATATTGAAAGTTGTCAGGTCATGACATTCTATTTTTGCCAGATCATCCGACGTAATGCTTTATTGCAATTACAAATCACATGCATCATTATTGGACATGCCAATAAACAAACCTGTGTTGCCAAAGCTTTGGCCACAACACTTAAAATGAAAATAAAGTAAAACATTGAGCAAACGTAATGTCTCTAAATTATACAAACAAAGGCAGGCTTTGAGGGAACAGCTCCTTTACCCCAGTTCCACTAAAGTCATGAGTAAACTGCCTGTTTTTGCCTTTTGTTCATTGTCTCTAGCTGACGTTACACAACTGTTATGTTGTCCTCTGTCATTTTGACCTAAAAAGACTCATAAAAGGAAAGTAAAATCCAGATCAAGCGCTTGCTGCTTCACTTTAGGAATGACAATGTCTGTATACACATTATGAATCATGTTGCAGCATAACACAATCTGACATAATACAATAAAGTGTTAATCAGTGACTTTCTATGTATAACGCTGAAGTGTGTCAAATCAGCCAAGCTAAAAATGAACAGATAGCCAATGGTGTACAACCTTAAATAAGAGGAGGTTGGGACAGCATGGAAACTGTAAAACAATCTTACATTTACTGTTGTGTCACTGTTGATAGTATGAATCTTATAAAATTTCATGTTTTTCTGGTCAACTTCATTTCATTTGTTAATATACATCCATCCCTGCATTTCAATAAAATGTTGAGACAGTAAAGCATTTAGCACTTCTCAACACTTAAAAGATGTGTTGGCACTGAGGATACCAAGTGATGAAGAGTCTCAGTAGTTATGTCCATTTTCCCCATAAACACATCTTAAGGTGCAAAACAGTACAGGGTTGTCATCAAATTTTTTGTTCAAAATTTTTCACACATTCTATTGGGGACAGGTTGGGACTGCAAGAAGTACCCATACCCTCTTCCTCTGCAGCCATGTCTATGTAATGTGTGCAACATGTGGTTTTGCATTGTCTTTTTGAAAAATGCCTTAATGTCTCTGGAAAAGAGGTTATCTTGAAGGCAGCATACGTCTAAAAAAAGCTAAAAATGTGAACTTTAC
Source organism: Crenuchus spilurus (assembly GCA_036984385.1). Classification (NCBI taxonomy): domain Eukaryota; kingdom Metazoa; phylum Chordata; class Actinopteri; order Characiformes; family Crenuchidae; genus Crenuchus; species Crenuchus spilurus. The sequence goes on along the minus strand of BRDA01037564.1, from coordinate 12,330 downwards.
TGCATTAACACTGCCATCACAGAAGTATAAATGACCTCTGGCAAGGGCATTGACAACCATATGCCGTGGCAGACCCTGGCTTTTGGACATGTTGCTGAGAACAGTCTGGATGGTCTTTTTTGTATTTTGTCTGGAACACACACGTCAATTTATTCTAAAAATGAACTGGAACACTGATTTTTCTGACCACAATACATATTTCCACTGTGTGATGGTCCATCCCAAATGCCTCAGAGTCCAGAGAAGCCAATGCAACGGTTTTTTTTTTTTTTTTGCACAGTAGAATCAATGACAGTTATGTGAATGACAGTTCTTGTTGCAGTGCCATCTGAGGGATCGAGATCACAGGTGTTCAGCTTGACCTTTATGCACTGAAATTCCTCCAGATTTCTTGAATCGTTTATTAATAATGTTCACTGCAGAGGGAGAAATATGCAAATCCCTTCCAACCATTCTTGAAAGAACACTGTTTTTAAACATTTCATTAGTTCACTCACAAATTAGTTGAAAAAGTGTCAATCTTTGCTACTGAAAGACTCTGGGTACCGATTTTGTACAAAATCACCTGTTGACATGAGCTGTTTGAAATCATTTTTATTACCTCATTAATAGTCCTAAACTGCCCATCCCAACTTTCTTAGGAATGGGTTATAAGCCTGAAATTCAAGAATTTATGTATATTAATAAATGAAATGAAGTTGACCAGACTAAAACAGTGTTTTTTTACAGTCCCCACCCCATATATCACTAAATGACAAAAGCAAAGAAATCCTCCTGTAGTTAGACACATTGTTTAGCAGCAACAACAACATTATAGAGAAGGACAGGAATTTGGGATAAATGTTTACATTAGAAACATGAATGTGCTGTAAAAATGATACAATAAAAAACAAAACCTAAATGCAATACACGGTATTAAAGGATATTTAACTGTTTATTTTCAGGCTTTCTAAAGTCAAAACTAAAGCTAACAAACATAACCTATATGTATATATCGGAATTCCCGGTGCCACCTTAAATTCTGTAGTGACACCCAGGCGCCTCGCGCTCCTGTGTATGATCTGCTGCACCATTTAAGGTGGAACTGAAAATTCCAATGAGACGATTGTAGAGGCCTTACCTAACGCTAATGCTAACGCTAGCCCATCCGCGGCCTTATGACACACCCCTGTCAAAACACAACACCTCAGACAAAGCTGTTGTTGAGTAAACGTCTTTACAGACGTAGAAAGTGTGGCTTTATTCCACACAGCACCCGTATCTAACATCGTTAGCCTCGTTAGCCGCAAAGCTACATTTATTCAAGTCTTTTAGCTGCCCTGCTAAACAACAAAACTAGTTCAGCTCACCTGCGAAAATCACAAAACCTCGCCCTTCTTTCAGGAACACTCCGCTCTCATTCATCTGCTGCTGTCTGAGTGTTTAATCATTGTGTTTTCTATCGGGTGGTTTTTGTTGTTTATTATCCGAAGAGTCTGAGACGCAGGGCGAACAGAGACCTGACAAGCGCGCGTTAGAGCGAGTCAACACTGCGCAGGAAAGTGCGCATTAGCGGCTGCGTTAAACTAGCACACAATGAGTTTTATAGGGCATTGCAAAGAGAGTTACTGACAGGTACGAGCACAGAGGAAGAGGAAAATACAGTGACTGATACAGCACAGCGGAGCTCAGTGTTATAGTAACCCTATAGAACAGAACAATACAGAAACGAATACAAAAGAATAGAGCTTGACTATCGTTGACTATTGTCAACACCAACAATGTTGACTCATGTTGACTATGAGGTTCTATTTTTTATACTAGGTAGGAATAGGTATATATATATATATATATATATATGTATGTATGTTAAATTAAGACAGACTGTGGACATGTTAATTGTGCCTTTTCCAGCCAAAGACAAATCAGGTGCAGGTTGAGTGGTCAAAATCTTCTTTCTGATTGGCTGATGACTTATTGCAGTGTTTGCCCAGTGAACATCCAAGTGATAAAATACACTGAAAACAAGCTATTTTTTATTTATTTTAAACGTTTGAATTTCCTTTTTTTTTTTTTTACTTTTTCGAGCTGTAGCAAATATTCTCTTTCTTCCGGGTACAGGGTTTTGTGTAATTTACATTCCGGTGTAAATAACGTTTCTTAAGCTGTTTATTTCAATAACAGGCCACAGCACATTAAAACGGTCAGAGTAAACAGAGGCTGAGCTTTTTGCAAGTGCAGATCACGTGACATTGGTCAGTTTTAACCACGTCATTTTAACCACGTGCTTCAGGATTTGCTTTGTATTCTGAGTGGGAGCAATACACTGTCTATAAACGTGTAAATAAATATTTGCAAATATATTAATATATATTTATATATCAGAGTCAGAATCAGGTTTATTGGTCAAGTTTGTTGATGCACTCAAGGAATTTGTCTCTAGTATTATATAAGAAGTATAAAGAGAACAAATAATCTACATATAATTACAAACAATAAGCAAACAGTATACAATCATCAGGTAAGCATAGTACATACAAACTGTGATAAGGGACAAGTAGTGCATGTGTCTAAAATTGCGGAACACACAATACACAGTCAGTCTCACAGATTAAGTTAAAACGGTTGATGTACATGGTAGTGAAAAAACAACAGCAGTATGCAATAATGGGAATAAATTATGCTGCACAGTGTTAGGATGAGTGTATCTGTCAGGGGGAAAAAAGGAGAAGCTATGGTTCTAGCAGATGATAGTGGTGGTCAGTTATTTATGAGAATTATGGCCTGAGGGGTAAAAACTGTTCTTATGTCTAGAAGTCTTAGTGTACAGGGCTATGTAGTGTTTGCCGGAGGGGAGAAGTTGAAAAAGGTTGTGACATGGGTACGAGGAGTCATCAATGATTTTCTCTGCCTGTTTTATAGTCTTTGAATAGTATAAGTCCTGGATGGAGGGAAGGGGAGTGGCAATGATTTTTCCAGCTGACATTGTTCACTGCATTGTGCTAATTTAATGTTCTGTGGTTCCTCCAATAAGCACACAGAAAATTACATTAAAGATAAAAACTACACAAGGAAATGCCACTTTCCTTTACCACTCAAATGAGAAGAAATGGCTTTTTTATCGAAAACATCTTAAACAGCATAAACATTAGATACATGAAAGAGACCCCCACAGGGATGTATAAAGATGCAAAAGCTTACGTTTGGATTAATAAACCATAGCTGAGCTGCAGGTTTATCCGATCCGCAGTGAAGTGGTCTGGTCTGACTCTATTGATCAGGGATCCACAGAGAATTAATCTGGTCTGTTTTTAAACAGTAAAAGATCTAGAGTCAGTACAGGGTAAGTGGAGTCGATGCAACTTCAAATGCATTCATTTCAACACATTTTGGCAAATGTTCTACAACTAAAAATTTTGAAGATGTATCACTGAGGACAATGTAACTACCAACTTGCACAACATTTAAAAGCTCTTGTGACTTGACTACTAAGCCTCAGTAGTCTTATATTGGCCTGCTTGTCCTGTAGGGGGCAGTGTTTCATTTTGGAAAACAAGAAACCCAACTCTTAACCCAGTATTTCCCAGTTTCTCTGTCCACGCACTGCACATTTCAGTGTTTTCCTGCTTTAGTCCCCCTTGAGAATGAGCTGATGAGTCAGGCCTGTTGGAGCAGGAAAACACCACGAGCAGGATTAGCAAACACTGCTCTAAAAACGCCTCTGAATGTTTTCCTTAAACGTCGCCTTTAATCAGCTGTGTCTTATTTTCAGAGAGAATCAGTTAGTCTAATATGTGCTTTTTACATTCTGCAACTTTAGGACAACACAACAGAGACATCGGCTTTCCATTTACTTTAGAGCTTAAGTGAGAGATGCACTATATGTCCAAATGTTTTTGGACACCTCTTCTAATGAATTCATGTTCTAATGCACACATATCTTGTATAGTTTCTGTAGAGAAGTACTGCCAGTAGAATAAGACCCTCTGGAGCAGATAAACATGAACCTGTTGGCACCATGTCTAATGCCAGTTGGGCTAGAGGGGTATAAAGCCCCCCAGCATTGAGCTGTCGAGCAGTGTTCTCTTGAATAATTTTGCTGCTTCCAGTACTTCTGGAATCCAACCTCCTACTCTTGTCAAATACAATCAAATTCTCACAGCAATGCCACATGTCACAATGTTTCTGTCCATATATATTCTCTTTCTCAAAGAGCTTTAGATATAGTCATTAACCATGAACAAATGTATGTACAGCTCTAGTAGCATCAGTTACACCAATTTAAACCATATTTATTTGTTTGTAGTGATTCTAAATTTTAAATGTCCCGATTTTAAAGTCCTCAATGCACCACACTGGATTTGCAATGCCAGCTTTAGGCATTTGGGTGCTCTTAGCACTGGTGCTCAACTTCCTCTGCTAACAACCCTCCCATTTTTGGGACCTCCCCTACAAATCCACCAGTAACACTGTGAGAGGCAGATGGATCAGTCTTTATTGATTTCCTGAGTGTTCATTGGTCAGTTTCAAACACAGGAATTAGCTAGATGGGATCTCAGCCCTCTTCATAGACTCAAAACTCTGGCTGTGAATCGTGTACCATCTCAAGATAAGTTGGAATGGAAAGATTAGACTATACAGATTGTCTGAATTGTATTTCTGGTATTAACGCAAAGATTTTCATAGAAACGATGAGAAATATGAGAAATATCATTCATTTAACCTGATGGGTTACTTGTAGAAAATAAGACATCTCAAATGACTAAGAAAGCAGGCAGAAGGCACACAGAGCATGACAAAAACGAAGACCCAATTTTACCAGAAACAGATTGTCTATTTTGTAGCAGCTGGGCAATTGATGCATAACTGCCCCAGACAAAACAGAACACCAGCCATCACCCCAGGAATGGACTGATCAGTAAGGGCAGACCTTAAGAGGCAGCACAAGTTTCCCACTGACATCTCCACCACCACACTATGACCTGACATCATCCTGTGGTTGGCAACTGAGAAGCTTGTTTTAATAGTTCAACTGACAGTTCTATGAAAAAGTGACATCCAAGAAGCATATGAAAGAAATAAGCCATGGTATGCTGAACTAGTGGCAGAATGCCAGCAGAAAGGCTGAAGAGCCAGAAGAACTCAGCTGCCGTGACTTTGTGAGCTTGTCAACCAGACGTTTTTTGAGAGACATTGGCTTCACGTCAGCGAAAGTCAAAAAAGTCCTAAAAGATTTTTCTGAAGAAGCAGAAAAGGGAAGTTTTCGGCTCTCGCTGCGAGGAACAGACAAAAGCTGAGGGAACTGAGAAGCTCACAGTGGAAGCCCCCTTCTCAATCCAGCTCCACGTAGCGGCAGGAAGACATCAACGAGGGATGGCTTCCAGCTGAGCTAGCAGTGGTGATGCGACAGGTAAGCAAGTTTCAAATCAACCTTTTACCAAAACGAGGGTGCTCAGATTTGCTTAGATAATAACTCTTATGTTAAAGATTAGAATCTTGAGCCCTGAATGACTCAGTGGACTAAGGCGCTGACACAATATTCAGAGAATCATAACTTTGAATCCTGGTCATGCTGCTTGCCATCAGGGCATGAGAGAGCAAAATTGGCTGTGCTCTCTCTGCGTGAGTAGATGGCAATCTCACCCCATTACAATGCTAAGTAAATATAGCTGGTGGTTAGCTTTTGTATTTCCTAATTTAAAAATGTTTTTGGCTGAGCTGCGAGCCAAGAATGCACCACTGTCTTCACTTCCTCATTAGATGTGAATCTCTTATGGCTTCGTTCAGGGGACCAAACAGTCAGATGGGCAAGATCAGGACTACAGTGAGCATGCCAAGTTTTTGGAGTGTCAACAGTATGGGAAGTGGTGTGCGGACACTGTCTTGCAAGAACACAACACTTTTGGACAGCAGTGCTCTGGATTTTGTTTACATTTTTGACTTTAGCTCTTCAGTGAGCATTTCACTGTAACAAGTCCTGATTGTTGAACCATTCAAATCATAAGTGGGGCGGCCATTTTTTGTTGCACTGCAGTCATAAATGAACTGATGTAACAGATTCAAACCTGCACAGCAGTTACTATGGAGACAGCGACCTAGTAAAGAAAGTGTTGATAAGACATTGCAGCCAACAGAAGTGCGGATATTTTTTGACTCACTCATGTGTGTGTATGTGTGTGTGTGTGTGTGTACTGTATACTACATCCCAAGCGGTAGTAAATGCTCACAGAGTGTGTCTTTGTCCTGTGGAAAGACAGAAGTCTTATAAATTTGGTGATCACCACTTGAACCAAACCCATGTGATCAGATCGAATCTAACCAAGCTCCTGAGATCAGGCAACCACTGACCTTTGACCCAGATGTTTTTGTTGAGTGTCTGTGGTGCTGATGTTGCTGTTTATATCTGTGTGACTCACTTAAGTGCACTCTAATTGTTATTGTTCTTCTTGTCGGCTATTTTAATTCCTCCATCAATGCCCTGAAGGTTGTTTCTTTAACAACCGCAGGAAGCTGTTCCCCTCCTAGGAGATGCCTTTCTCTTTCTTTCTCATTCTTTCTCTTCCCCTTCCTCTTTTCTCGTTCTGCTGTGTTCATGCTCTTTTCTCCACCTTGCTCCATTGTCAGCATTTCTGTCACCAAACACCTGGCAACAATAGAAAGAGCAGGGAGCTAAACTAGGGCACGGTATATGTACACAGACAGTGTTTTATAGGTATAAGCACTCGGAACATCCTCCAAGCTCAGGCACATCCAGGGAGTGCTTAGGCATGTAGGAGGAACAAATCTGGCATGCGATTATAAGCCAAAGTAAAAGAACACCTACAGAGTTACAGTCAGTGCAAGTCAGAAATTAGGCTTTACAGCTTCCTCCCTGAAGCCTACCTGATCTAGCTAAGCACACAAATGCCTCATATTGAGGTTGGAGAAATTTTAGCAAACACGAGCAAAAACTCATTTGGTCTGAATTAATTTAATTTAAAGTTTACCATCACTATGTGACAATTAATTTACAGTTTAAAACAGCAAAGAGGGACCCGAGTGGCTCAGTGGACTCACTATGATCTGAGGATTGAGAGTTTGTATCCAGGTCAGGCTGGTTGCCGGGACCCGAGAGAGCAAAATTGGCCATGCTCTCTACAAGCGAGTAAGATGGCACTCCCTCCCCAGCACTACTAAGTAATGTCAGGCTGGCTCAGCCATCTGCCAGGCGATCATCAGAACCAGGGATCCTGCCCTTTCCTCCGAGTGCGTTGGCTGCCTGGTGGTGATGCTTTGGCAGCAGTGTGAAACAAGGTGGTGGCATCACATCACATGCAACGGAGGAGGCTAGTCTTCACCCTCCTAGAGTCAGGGACAATACAAGTGATAGGGAGAGTCCTAATGAATGGGCAGATTGATTGGCTTCCAACACAATGTTGAGAAAATCGGGTAAAAAAATAAAATAAATAAACCGCAATGGGTTTGCTACTGTGCTATCATTAGTGTGATTACTTCACAAAAAGATCCCTCTCAATGGTGAGACCTATCATACCAAAGGTGGAACCTTGAAGAAAAACCACTGACCAACACGTAAAACTTCTTAAGACCATGAATAAGAAGTATAAGAATAACCACTGAGGGAAGATACAAGAGATACAAAATTCCTTAAGAGCATGAAGAGGAACGATTGAGGAAAACCATGACTCAAGAGCATGAACACAAACTAATGAAAGGAACCAAAATTTTAAAAGAAAAACTTAAAAGAACTCAAAACAACATAAAAAATGAACATACCAAAAATGCTAAAGAAGAACCACTTTTGTTTTTTTAAGGAACCTTCACATAGACGTCTCTTTACATAACCATTTTTATATTGTAAGTTTAAGGAGTAAACATTTTTCTTAGTACCAGACATTCAAACCAAAACAGATGAAAGAACTTAATTCTTTGAGTGAATAATAATCAGACCCTGCTGGGTAATCTTAGACAAGTTATTGATCAGATATTGGTGTGAATGTAAACATATTTATAAAAGGAAGAATTACTTAAACACGTCTAGAACGTGTCTTCCTCTGTTTAAGCTGGAGATTTATCAGCTTGCCTGTCGTGTGAGACAGAAGCTGCACGAAATTGGACTCCGTGCTCGGCTTATCTTCTGTTTCTCTCCTGAAAGTACCGCATATGGCAGATATATTTTTGGACTGTGAACAGGGATGTTGGTTTGTGTGAATTTCACTCTGACTCAGCTATTGTTACATTCTCAGAGAAACTTCCTCCCAGCACCTTCAATCACTGCTCATTAATTTTAGATGCTCACAGTTCAATGGTTGATTGGATCATTTTTGTTATTATGAAGCTCTGTCAATCACATCCTGGTGACCATGGATGGTGTTTCTACAGAACATCCTGTCTTCTGTTTGGGTCTTCAGGTTTCTTTATGTCTCATTCATGATTCCTCTGATTGTATCCGTCCATCATGTTGCTGGTTCTCTTCCTCTTTTACCTTCAACTGTTACAGCATAAATAATGAACTGGTTCTTCTCATAATGTGTCCAAAATAAGAGACTTTTAGTCTGGTTATGTGGGCTTCTAGGGAAATATGAGGTTGTGGTTTAGTTGAGCATCAGTCAATATTTGGTTGGTGAAGTGGCATGTTGGTTAGTACAATCTCCTCTCAGCACTGATGAAGAATATAGGCATTAAGTGGTTAAGACCTTTATTTGTCTTTTGGTACTGTGTCATTAAGGGGCGGCACGGTGGCTTAGTGGTTAGTACGTTTGCCTCTCAGCGCTGGGGTCTTGGGTTCGATTCCACATCTGAGTGGAGTTTCCATGTTCTCCCTGTGTCTGCATGGGTTTCCTCCGGGGTCTCCAGTTTCCTCCCACAGTCCAAAAACATGGAGGTCAAGAAAATTGGGTACTCTAAAATTGTCCGTAGGGGTGTGTGTGTGTGTGTGTGTGTGTGTGTGTGTGTGTGTGGCGCCCTGTCCTGGGCTTAGCTGAATAGTGTAATGCCCTGCCCTGCACCCAGTGAGGGGGTAGGGGACTAACCGCGACCCTGATAAGGATTAAGCAGGTGTGATAATGGATGGGTGGATACTGTGTCATTAAGACTGGCCAAATGATCTCTGTTCTGGTTCGCTGGCATGTATTGTGCCTTATTCAAAAGTTTTGTATATATATAAAAAATTGTATATATGAACAGCATGGATGGTGAAGTGAATGGAACATTTTAAAAAACTGTACATTCTTGTGAAGACAATATACCCAAGTGAAGTGGTAGGTACGACAAGTATATATGTTAAAAAATATATATATGTTTTGAAAACTTATTCCGTGTTATGTACGGTCGCTTGGTCTTGTCTCTAG
>BRDA01037558.1:0-11386 GCA_036984385.1 Crenuchus spilurus | reverse complement strand
TTATACCCAATCATGTTGTCAATTGACCTAATTAGTGTTAATTGGTCTTCCAGCTGTTCGTTATATGCTCAATTTCCCTTTTCCACCCACTTATTACTACTTGTCCCAACTTTTTTGGGATTTGTTGATACTGTGAAATTTTGAATCAACATATTTCTTCTTTAAAATGTTACATTTATTCAGATTAAACTTTTGATCTGTCATCTATGTTCTATTACAAATAAAATATTGACATTTGCCATCTCCACATCATTGCATTCAGTTTTTATTCACAATTTGTTTAGTGTCCCAACTTTTTTGGAATCCGGTTTGTACATGCGTTTTGTGAATTTGGAGAAAGTATTCGACCATGTCCCTTGGGGTATCCTGTAGGGGGTACTCCGTGAGTAAGGGCTACTGGGCTCTTTACTAAAGGCTATCCAGTCCCTATACAAGTGAAGCAGGAGCTTGGTCCACATTACCAGTAGTTAGAGCTGGGTGATATGGCCTAAAAACAAAATCTCAGATTTTTTCACCAAAAATTTGATTTTCGATATTAATCGATTTCCCCCCCCCCTACTAAATATCAAACTACAGATGACAAAGATGGACAAATGGTTCAAAACTAGTTTTACGTTTTATTTTATTTTCACTAACATTTCCCCGTTGGGGTTAAATTGCAACCAGAAACAACAAAAACAACATTCTAGATGAGTTGGCAGACCATTCCATTGTAAACAGCGAGAACATACAGTAACTTTTAGAATGCTTTGTCCAACATAGCTTAGTTTCAGACACCGTGAACCCTCAAATAAAAAAATGTAAATAAAACATCGTGACATCATCTGTGATTGCCTTCCACCGTGCCCCATTCTTATAATATGGCACACAGTTTGAAAATGTGTCAGGTACGGTTGTTTGCTTTACTTTGGATGGCGTGCTAGTGCTGCGGCTGTTTTCATTTCGCAGGGAGCAGCACTTCTCCCACTCCACTGCATGCTTCTTTTTAAGGTGTTGGAATAAATTCATTGTGCTGCTTCCTTTGGAAGCAACCGTTTTCAAACACACCTTACAGCGAGTACTTGTTTAGTTTGTGTCCATCGCCGCAAAACCAAACCAATTCCAGATCACAGAGGAAGTTAATACTTTCTTGGGCACAAGCTCTGGTTTCCCCAAATCACCGTCATGTTGTTTGTGTGGTGGAAGGTGTCCAGTTTGGTGACCTCAGTGATCCATATCTTGTCCTGCTGGCATCATCAAAGCAGGACCTCCAGGTCTCACTGGACCAGTTTGTAGCTGAGTGTGAAGCAGCTGGGTTGAGAATCAGTACCTCCAAATCTGAGACCATCATACTGGGCCAGGAAAAGATGAAGTGCTCTCTTCAGTTTGGGAGGATGTTATTGCCTCAAGTGGACAAGTTTAAGTATCTTTGGAGATCAATAGGTGGACGGTTCAACGTCCACAGTGATGCAGACTCTGTACCAGTCTGTCTTGGTGAAGAGAGAGCTGAGCCAGAAGGAAAAGATCTCTGTTTATTCATCTGTTTATGGTCCATCCCTCACCTGGTCATGAGCTTTGGGTAGTGACTGAAAGAATGAGATCACGGATACAAGTGGCTGAAATGAGCTTTCTTTATAAGGTGTCTGGGCTCTCCCTTAGAGATAGGGTGAAGAGTTCTGACATCTGTCAAGGGCTTGGAGTAGAGCCGCTGCTCCTCCACGTTGAGAGGAGCCAGTTGAGGTGGTTCATGCACCTGGTGTGGATGCCTCCTGGACACCTCCCAGGTGAGGTGTTCCGGGCATGTCCCGTTGGGAGGAGACTCCGTAGAAGACCTAGGACATGCTGGAGAAGTTATATCTCTCAGCTGGCCTGGGAACACCTTGGAATCCTCTTATATGAGCTGGAAGAGGTGGCTGGGAGAGGGCTACCTGGTCTACTTTGCTTGGGTTGTTACCCCCGTGACCGAGACACAGATGAGCGGAAGATGATGGATGAATGGATGGATGAAATTTTCAATTTGCATGGTCTGGCCACTCAAATCAAATTTTGAAGTGCCTTTCACTTCACTTGCAATGTGACAAAGAACGATACATTAAACCCAGAGTGATGGAAGTGCTCTGATGTAAGAAGTGCGCTACAAAGAGCACCACATTGGAGGCACATGTTGCCAAGCCCCCAAAAATTCTCCAGCTCACTGTCGGACAGAAAGCTGACCTACACGAACATAAAAGCCGAAATCTAAAGAGTCTAATCACAGATGTGTGTTGTTTTAATAGCTTTTTATTACTCTTAAATTTAATTTGAGTCTTTAATCTATATTTTCAGATTCCTCGACTGGGGTCTTCTAATATAAGTCAATCAATCAATCAAAATTTATTTATATAGCGCTTTTTACAATGGACATTGTCACAAAGCAGCTTTACATAATCAGTATCAGACAATTTGATTCTAAGCCCGATGTGAGCAAGCCGAAGACAACAGGCAAGGAAAAACTCCCTCAAGGCTGGAGGAAGAAACCTTGGGAGGAACCAGACTCACAAAGGGGATCCATCCTCCTCTGATCAAACTACTGATAGAGATTTACATCCTTAGTTAAGTCTGACATTGTGCTATAGTGTAAAACAATAATGATATTAATAATAGTGATCATTGCTTTCATATTGGGTATCATAATTAAAATGTAGTAGCATTAGAGCTTCAGTCCGATCATTGCTAGTAGTATATGTAAGTGAGCAGCAGTCCTGGTGTCAACCTCAGGAAAACCCACTCCGGAGCAGAAGGAATTGACCGCAGTAGGTGTAATGGACCTGGTGGTCTGTTGCGGACTGCAGAAGAATTCAGCCATCAAATCCCTTCAGTGGCCATTTCCTCAGAAAAGAGAGAAGAAAACAAACAGCAAACAGAAACAATTAGGCTGAGTGCAGTAGAAAACATGTGAATATTTGCATTGAGTTGGCATCCGGTCGAGCTGGCTGGGAGGAAGAAAACCAGAAAGAACAGATATTAGAGCTTCATCAGACCAGACAGGTATCCATCCATATCACCATCATCAACCTCCAGCATGTTAAGTAAGTCTACTTATTTTTCCACTGTGTGAGTATGAGGTACATTGTTAAAGTAGTCCAAAAACCAACACCTCTGAAATTGTGCGCACTTAACTGTATTAAAATTAATACCGCAATTTTGAAGGAAAACCATGAACCTGGCATGTGTGAAGCCACTTTAATTACTGACGCCTGCACTGTTACCACAGACACCCAAACAGACTGGTGATGTGTGGACAAATCTAATCTGATCACTAACAAATAACGACAATAACAAATCCCATTTGCCTGCAGTCAGTGTGAACGTAGCCTTACACGTCTGTGCCTACACTGTGGGGACTATTCTTGATCAAGAGTTATTCTTCATGATTGAAAGTATTCGTTGATTAGCCACGCTATCCCAGGATATTTGATATATGTAAACTCTTCAGTGTGATGTTGGTGCTTGGTGCCAGTTTACCAATAAAACAGTTTGTCCTCTTTGCTGCCATGGATACTTCTTTTGTCCTTGTGTCCTCCAGTGACCTGTCTCCTAAATCAGGATTTCTTGCTCTAACGTTAAGCTTCGTTCAGTCTAACAGTGGAGTTTTTGTCTCATAAAGGTGGATGATTTTACATCACCGTGACATCTTTCTGCACAACTAGACCTACTCCATGACAAATGAGGTTCAGGATTTCAGATCATAAACAGGCCTTGGACCAATTAGGATGAGCTTCTGGACCAAAAAAGAGCTTTTGTCAGAAGCTCTTCTTTTCAGGCACATTTAGGAGCCTCGGTCATGTGAAAAATCACTTTTCAGCAGAAATTCTGTCACACATATCATACATACTTTCATTTGCATGAACATTATTCATGCAGATTAATCATAACCTGCGTAACCTGAGTTCAGAGTTTAAGTAAAACTAGTTAACTATGATGACTTTTGTTTGGTTTTAAGGCAGAAAATGTAACAATACACTCATCACATAATAAAATGTTATTCATAATACTGACTTCACAGTTTGTCAGATTTCCAACCTGAATCATCTTGTCATCTAAATATAGCCAGTGTCTTGCTTACAATATTACATTGTGTGAAAGTGTCACAATGAATAGACCAGTAGAAATGCTGAATGTCGTTGCTCTGCATGATTCAAATTTGAATTTGAATGCAATACATTTTTTATTTCTGAACTGTAAACAATGCAAAATAATCTACAATTATCTAGTATAAAAAATTAAACAAAAGGAGTCTGTTTTGCACTGGGGTGTGGTGTATGGGAGTGTGACTCATGGTTTTCTCATGTGGGTTAAAGTGAATGCAACCTCTGGTATTCAAGTATTGATATAAAACATTGGATGGCATAAATAATTTAATGCATGTGCTGTCATCCATCTCTACAGTGTACGTCAACATATTTTTGCAGTGTGTCTTGTTGTATTGAGTCACAGTGTACTGTTGCACTCCTATCAGAGAGTTGAACATGCTTTCTGAGACAGGCTGCTGACGTGATGATCTCCAGAGCCAACCCTACACTGTATAGCACACCTGCTATACCTGATTTGTATTGCAGCTGTAAGGCTGCTGAGGTTGTTAAAGGGTGTGGCATATGGGAGTATGACTCATGGTGTTCTAATGTGAGCTGAATGAATGTGATTTTTGGTATAGGGCTGTGAATCTTTGGGAATCGAACAAATCGATCCAGAATCGATTCGTGGGGTCACTTTCGAATCCAAATGAAATACTTTACAGTTGGAATCTCTGCAAATCGCATGAGTCACGTCCAGCCCTTTCTTACCCGGGTCGGGTTGACAGTAAAATCCAAAGTGTTTCCAAATGGTTGCTTTCAAAGACCGCGGCTTGGCTTGCATGCCTGTACATAGCCCACACTGTTTCCTTGTTTTGCCTAGCACTACGGTGGCTGAGAAGGCACATCCGCAACCGCAAAAAAAAATCGATTTTTTGAAAACGAGAATAGATTCTGAATCGTTCAATGTGAGCTCGAAGCGATTTTTTTCCTGCACCCCTACTTTGGTATTCAAATAATGCTATGCCATTGAATGGAATAATGAATAAAATGCACGTGCATCATCCAGTGTACATCAGCATGTTTTTGCATTGTTACTTGTTGTTTCTTGTTGTACTGAATCACAGAGTACTGTTGCACCCCTATCTGAAACCCTAAGTCAACGCCAGAGTCGACTACACTGTATAGCACACCTGCTATACTTGTTTTACTCTGCTTTACCGGTTTTGTTCTGCTGTACCTGTTTTGCAGCTGTTAGGCTGTTAAAGATGATAAAGGGTGTGGCTTATGGGAGTATGATGCATTGGCATTATAAGTCATTGAATGGAATAATTATTTGAATGAATGTGCATCTTCCATTACTACAGTGTACATTGGCATGTTTTTGCATTATGTCACAATATATTGTTGCACCCCTATCAGTTGAACATGCTTTCTGCAACAGGCCACTGATATAAATGTGTAGAATCTACACTACCTGTTTGCTATTTGTACAGTTTAACCATGTAGTACCACACATTTGGATGGATGACCTGTCCAGTCATCCAGTGTTTCAGTTACTTATAATCACCTGCATGCTTACTATGGTTGTGTGATTAGTTATATTAATAAGGGCTGCAATAACAGAACTGATCCAATAAATTTTTTTATTGTAATTTTAATGAGAACATCGCTATATCCAACAGCTTTGTTGCATGTTGTGCTTTGTCCATCAGCACTAATGGCTATAGTGTATTAAAGCCCTTTGATTCCTAAAATATAAGTTACTTGTTAAGCCTGAGCTTATTTGCATTAACCTCATAGTCATTGATTTCAGATACAGCGTGCTAGAGTACAGAGCAACATGAATGGCCCAGTTATATCAAGGATTGTATATTAAGTTCTCCAGGACGGTCATTTTTTACAGAGCAATTGATGCAACTGGCTCTTCTATAAATTACAATATATTGATATTTATACATCCCTGAAGATAAAATGGGATAGAGGCTCGATTTAGGACCAATCCATATCCTGACCTTATTTTGCAGTGGCTAGCTAGGTCTGTCATCTTTTGTGTGCATATCTGCACAAATAGTCTGAAGCACTATACTTACAAGCAGCAAAAGGGCACGTCAGACTCTGCTGGAGCTGCACACACTGTGTGAGGCTCAGCAGGCTTTCATCAGTGCACATCAAGTCAGACTTATCTCACTCTAATCTCCTAACAGTCTGTGATAATGTTCCAGCTCTGGCCTGCTTTAAGGGTTCTGATCAGTAGGGCATGTATCATTAAGTCCATGCAACATGACTGACTGTGTGTGTGTGTATGTGTGTGTGCGTGCAAAGATCAGAAGCAGTAGATTATATGTAGTATTTTATATGTATATTCTTTTTTATTTTTATGTATTCCTTAGTATGGGACTAACCACGACCCCAATAAGGATTAAGCAGGTGGGATAATGGATGGATGAATGGATATATTTCTTATTTTTTATTAATATAATTTTTACATTGACAGATATTTGTAGCAATTTTATAACTACTAATAAATAATAAATACATATAATGTGAGCCAGGTGACTGCTTGACTGCGTGACTCATTGTAATAAATAGTAGGGCTGTCCCAAACAAAAGATTTGCGACTGTGACTTTTGGTGTTCTTGTCATCATACAATTCATCATTAGATGGCATAATGAACAGAATGCATGTGCCATCATCTACCTCTTCAGTGTACATCTGCTTAATTTTTGCATGATACCACATTGTGGCTTGTAGACAGCCGTGGCTTGGAGGTTAGGGATCTGGCCTTGTTCAGTCCCTAGGCAGGTAATGACTGAAGTGCTCTTGAGCAAGGCACCTAACCCCCCCAACTGCTCCCTGGTCATTGTGGATAGGACAGCCCACTGCTTCGCCCATGTTCTCACACCCCAGTGTGTTCACTAGTGTGTGTTTCACTGCACGGATGGTTTAAATATGAAAGACAAATTCCATTGTGTGCAATCACATTGGCAAAAAAAATGACATCTTACATCTTGTGTTATATCACAAAATCTGTCCAAGTCAATCATCAGAAAAAATACAGCAGTGCATGATGTCTCATGGAATTTTAAGCACAAATTTTCCAGTCCATTCTCTGTACACCTTCACTACAACAGCTCTAGAAATTCAAAGGTTTCTGAGATGCTAACATCCTTAACCTGGTACCCTATTATGATGCCCTTTTGGACATCAGTAAAATCATTTGTGACGTCCCAGGCGAAGTTCATTGGAATCAAGGATGATCTTAATGTTATGACATTTGTTTTGTGCTGTTATTGTAATGCAGACTACTTTACGCTCCAAACTGGATAGCAACAGGCTTTTGTTTGTTGATGTTATTTCAACTAGTTAGGTAGTAATTAGCTATACACATGCATCCTCATATGTGAGCAAACACCTGTCAAGAAGAACTGTGGTTGTATTACTTCCAAATAAAAGTGCAAGTTCAAGTGTCTTCATCATGTTACTGCAGAAAATCTTCTACACAACAGAGGTAACTTCACCTCTTAAAGAAATTGTACACTTTTTCTGACTTTTACAACACTGACTGACAAAAAACGACTTCTGACAGATCAACTGACACATCTACAACCTGCCACAACTCGTCAGCTTTCAGGGAGCAGTCTTACTAAGTATAGCCAATAACTTCTTACTTACAGTAGAACACTTTCTTCTTTAAATAGGCAGCTGGTTATTGTTTAAGAATTTACAGTGTTGATTTCAGCCATTAATGAACAAATACTCTTATTTTTATTGAGCTAGAACTGGTTTGTGTAAGGTAATGGTGATATATTGTGCATACATTTAGCCCAAAATCAGCCTAAAAATAAACGACTAATTTGGCTGTATATGAACTGGAATTGGTCAGTATTGAGCATACAATGGTAACCCTACTTATGAGCATCCCTACTAATGAGTATTCCAGGTAACGAGTCAAGATCTCGGAATATTTTTGTTCCAGGTAACGAATAAAATTCCAAGTAACGAGTAGCGTAAATTTGTTCAAGTATACCAACCGCCAGGGGCGCTGCGGTCATAGCATCCCCTAGATCAGGGGTGGGCAACAGTCCTGGAGTGCCGGATTCCTGCAGAGTTTGGTGATTTCTCTGCTCTGGCGCTAAAATTAAAGCTGCTCATTACCTGCTGAGCAGAATCAGATGTGTTTGATCAGGAAGATCACAAAACTCTGCAGGAATCCGGCCCTCCAGGACTGGAGTTGCCCACCCCTGCCCTAGATGCTACCGTAGAAGAAGAGGTCAGTCAATACCTTTGACTGCTGTCCAGTGAAAGTGCTAGTGAAAGCGACGCTAAGGTAGCAAAAGGTAGTGAATAAAAGTTATATCAATTTTACTTTTACTTTTCATATGATAAGTGTAACCATGCCATACACGTACGCCTGTCCTCCTGTCCTCCTTAGCAGCCAGCTTACACAAGCACCGTCGTCGTCTCGTTAATTAAAAAAAAAACATATAAACACATTATTTAGCATATTAAAGTATACTGTATATTGGCCGGCTGACACAGATTAATCAGTTTTACATGTATTCTTATGGGGAAAATGCATCCAGCTAACGAGCAAACCAGCTAACAAGCTCGGCTCGGCTGTTTGTGTGTATGTGTGCAGGACAGCCTTTGACTTTACATTGTGTGAAAGTGTCACAATGAACGGACCAATAGAAATACTGAAAGTCATTGCTCTGCATGATTTAAATTTGAATTTTAATGTAATATATTTTTTTATTTCTGAGCTGTAAACAATGCTCTATAATCTGTAAATGTACTGTATAAAACTGAAAACTAAAGGAGTCTGTTTTGCACTGGGGTGTGGTGTATGGGAGTGTGACTCATGGTTTTCTCATGTGGGTTAAAGTGAATGCAACCTCTGGTATTCAAGTAATGCTATAAATCATTGGATGGTATAAAGAATTGAATGCACATGCTGTCATCCATCTCTACAGTGCACATCAGCACATTTTTGCATCGTGACTTATTGTGTCACAGTGTACTGTTGCACCCCTGTCAGAAACCCTAAGTTGAACATACTTTCTGAGACAGGCCACTGATGTGAGAATCTCCAGAGTCAACTCTACACTACCCGTCCACACTTTGTACACAGCCTAACCATGTAGCAATGCTCATTTAGTAAGAAATATCTGATCATCCAGTTGTTCAGTTATCACCTGAATGACTTCTAGGGTTGTGTGATTAACTGTATTCATAAGGGCTGCAATAGCAGAACGAATGGGATTCTTTCAATTATGCCTCATTTTAATCATCACTGTAGCCAAGTTTTTATTGCACATCACAATTTGTCCATCAGCACTAATGGCTACAGTCTATAAAAGATCTTTTGATTCCACTATGAGTCACATCTTAAAAACAAAGTTGCTTGTTAAGTCAGACTTGGTAAGTCTGAGCTTATGTGCATTTAATTAATAGTCATTGTTTTATTTCAGATACAGTGTGCTGGAATACAGAACCAAAACAACATAAATGGTCCAGTTATAGCAAGGATCATGCTATTAAGTTCTCATTGATTAACATTTTTCTGACTGTAAATTACAGTATAATATATATTTATACACATTTGCTTCTCAGGCTCCTCCCACAGTCCAAAACCTAATGTCTGGTGAACTGGTTACTCTACATTGCCCTAGTGTGAATGTATGCCTAGAGATGGATTGGAGCCCTGTCTTGGGTTTGGCTAGAATAAGTATTTATACATTGGTTTCCATACATTTCTTTTTTTTTATTTCATCTTTTATTCATTTTGGATCCAATTTTGCCCCCAATGTAATAGTAACCAATTGACCCACTCATCCACTAGGACTCTCCCAATCACTATGTAATGTCTCTGACTCTAAGAGGGTGAAGACTAGCGCAGTCCTCCTCTGATGAATGTGAAGTCAGCCACCACCTCTATTTGAACTGCTGCCAATACATCATCACTGGGCAGCCTACGCGCTCATAGGAAAGCACAGCATCCCTAGTTCGGATGGATGGCCTGGTGGATGCCTGAGCCAGCAGACAATTATTTAGTAGTGATGGGGAGAGAGTGCCATCTACCCACCTAGAGAGAGCACAGCCAATTTTTTGCTCTATCATACAGTTTGGTTATCGTCAACTTCTTTCTGGGAAATTTCGTCCCAGTTATCATTCATCCACTCAGTTTTCATCTGCATACTAATTTCATGAAAAAAGTGTCCACCCACGTGTTTGTCACTCACCCATGCATTCATTCGTTCGTTCATTCTGGCTTTGTTTCTCATTGATTGAGCATCACCCCGTATGTTCATCTGAAACATTTGCATTGTTTTTCCAGTGTTTTTTGTGCTTATTCATTGAGTGCTTCAGAAACAGACCACTCTGGACATTTCCATGCACCAAGAAGAGTCTTCAGTAAAGGGTTGTAATGGAACTGTACCAAGACTTATGAGTGGAACCAAACGCAGAAGCTAAAGAGCTTCACAAAAACCAAAAGCCAAAAACCAAAATAAAAACACTCAAAACAAACGTCACACTAAAACAACGGTGTGCAGTGCTCCCGCCTGAAAACGGGTGTGAAAACAAATAGCACCTGAGAGCCCCGAGCGTGGGTGTAGTTTTCAAACAAAGTCTGCCTGCTGGACCACACTGGCACACTCTAAAAATGGAGCGTAAGCCCAAAACAGTCCAAAAGCACAGAGACCCGAGAAAGAAAGCAAGAGAGAAAACAGGCTCCTCGAGAGAGATAAATATTTGTTAATCTTTTGGAGTGTCTGCAACAGATTAATTGGATTTACATTATTTTTCATGGGAAATATTACTTCAGTTATTGTTCGTTTTGGTTATCATCAGGCACTTTAGAACAGATTAATGACGAAACCCGAGGTTCCACTGTACAAACCGGATTCCAAAAAAGTTGGGACACTAAACAAATTGTGAATAAAAACTGAATGCAATTATGTGTAGATGGCAAATGTCAATATTTTATTTGTAATAGAACATAGATGACAGATCAAAAGTTTAAACTGAGTAAATGTAACATTTTAAAGGACAAATATGTTGATTCATAATTTAACAGTGTCAACAAATCCCAAAAAGGTTGGGACAAGTAGCAATAAGTGGCTGGAAAAAGGAAATTGAGCATATAACAAACAGCTGGAAGACCAATTAGGTCAATTGACAACATGATTGGGTATAAAAAGAGCTTCTCAGAGTGTGAGTGTCTCTCTGAAGCCAAGATGGTAGGAGGATCACCGATTCCACCATTGTTGCACAGAAAGATAGTGCAACAATACCAGAATGGTGTTACCCAGCGTAAAATAGCAAAGACTTTTAAGTTATCATCATCAAT